>WBMZ01000791.1:0-67285 GCA_013400975.1 Atrichornis clamosus
TATATATATATAAAATTAAATATTAAGAAAAAAATGTCGACTGAAGCAGTGACAGAGCCATGGTTATCTGTCAACAAATCTATGTAAAACTCAACTGTCACAATTTACTAATCTGAATAAAGAGGATTTCATTTTTATTTTATTGAAATATTAAATTTCCTCAAATTAAAACCAAATGAATTCATCTTTATAGTCAAACTGAGACTCTACCAAGGCAGACAGCATCAAGTGCTAGTTCACAGAGTGGGGTCAGCACTCTTTCTTCACTGCATTTGCCAATGTTTATGTTTTTTTCTAATCAGGAGAAAATCAGAGCCATGTGGACACCTACAGGAAAAACAGCAGGTCTCAAAATGTTATTGGCAGGGCAAAATTTTTCATTCTCCCATGGCACTTCATTTTTTTGTCAACTTTGTTTCAGTTACATTTTCATGTTAATGTCTTCTATTTTGTCAAGTCGTTTGGGCTGGAAACAAATTTTCTCATGGTTTTTATAGAAGCAGCCATTCCCAGGTGGAACTCCTATAAAGAAAAGCTTTATTTTAATCCACAAGCCTAAATCTAATATATAACCTCTCTATTCTTATAAGGCATAGGTTAACACAGCAGGTGTTTCAAGTTCCTGGGAGAAGCATTAAATAGACAAATTTAAACCATGATTAATAAAAATATTTTTTTTTTCATTTGAAAGGAGAGGAGAATATGAAATTTCAGTCAGGTATATACTATAAACATGGCTTTAAGATACAAATAACCCTCATAACACCTGCATGTGGGGAAACAAAGTAATATTCTAGAGTGTGTTTAATAAAACAAGGCAAAAAAACTCCACTATTAAACAAAATACTGAAATGCAAGTGCATAGCAGTCATAATTTTTAAAAGAGGGACCCAAGTTAATGAACAAACAGCCAATAACTAGAAAATTACCTGAAGTATTGAATTCAAAGAGCTTATTAAAAATATCAAATTTACCTTTTAAAAGACCAGTGTAATTACATGCATCACGAAAAAGCGTGCAGGGCACACAGGACAAGCGTGTGCTGTAAAGGTCTGAGCAACCCATGGCTGTACATGTGCAGAAAACGTGGCAGGTTCCCAAGCACACGGATGCATAAATGCACAGGAGAGCAGGCCTGAGGGTAGCTTGTAATGCTTCTTTATGGACTTGCCTGGCTTGGAAAAATTTGCCTATCCTACAGTTTGTCAGCAGAGGACCTGAACAGATCAAGGGTTAACAGGACATGCTGCATGTTAAACCCAGTTGGCACGTTGCTCCAAACAAAGTCACGGGACTGCAGAATATGAATCCTATTTTTTCTGGGTATCAATCCTCTTCCCGAAGCACTAAGAAAAGAAATTGCATACTTTTGTCCTCCAGACTTAGATACTTGGGTTAAATACAGCTACAGCAGGCCTGAGGGTGCACGCCAGAGCTCTGATTCATTAGTTTGAATGAAAATATATGATCTGGACAGAAAGATAAAGGATTTTTGTTACATTTTTTAAAGTCAGAACAGCTAAACTTAGGGCAGATTCCAGAGTTTATTCATGTGAGAACCACTGTATAAACAATCTGAAGTTCATCTGATTGTATTAT
Organism: Atrichornis clamosus; assembly: GCA_013400975.1. Taxonomy (NCBI): domain Eukaryota; kingdom Metazoa; phylum Chordata; class Aves; order Passeriformes; family Menuridae; genus Atrichornis; species Atrichornis clamosus. The sequence goes on from WBMZ01000791.1 coordinate 1,600, forward strand.
GTGTGCTTAGACTGAGTGTTGGGAGTGGTGTGTTTATCCATTCTATACATGATGGGATGCTGATTTAGTCAGTAGCTATAGATTGGACATCCAGGTAATATCTAATCTTGATGTAATCTTGATGTGTAAATCTTTTGACTGGTTAAGTCTGTTGGAAAGAGACTGTGTTCCAGATTCTTGTAAATCCCTTATGAAGCCAATGGGTCGTTATTTAACATCTTGCTTTCTCATCCCACTTAGTTTATTCTCAATACTCTCTGTCAGTCAGACAGTCAATCATGGTGAGTCATTATTTACAAAGAAAAGAATGTGGCTATCCAAGAAGACTTCAATGACTACAAGCCAAATCTCCAAGCAAACTTTGTGAAGTTACAAAAGCAAAAGCAATCAAGAGTAAAGATACCTGTGGGTTCGTAGATGCAAAGGAAGTTATAAGGAGTGCACGAACACTTCAAGCAACTTTAGCTTTCCTTCAAGTAATGGAAACATCCAAGAGGATGTTAAAAGAAAGAGTTTGGGGGAACTGGTATGAGTGAAATGTCTTTGCCCTTTGTCTTCTGAAACCTAATGGACTCTTCTCCTGTTAAGGCTGAGGAGACTTGTAACTGCTTAAAAAATATCTACTAGCCAATATACACTTCTCTTGACCCTATAAGATCTGTGATCCAATAAGATACAAAATTCAAAGTTATACTTATCAACATGAGCAAAGTATTCTGCTGCCTTTGAGTGTGAGGGACTATTTTCCCCACTGATACTTTTTGACATGAATAAGATGTGCTATTTTTTTTTTATCCAAGTTGTGTTAAATAACTGAGAAGTTACTTGTGGATGTTGGATTAGATATGGGGAAGTAAGTTATGGTTCATAATTTAATACACATAGTGGATTTGAAATGGTCTCTAAAGAAGCTCAGAGGAAAACTCATATACAAATGCCTATTGGTTTGCTTTAGATTTGTGTTTGTACAGAGAAACCAAGAAGCATACATAACAAGAACTTGGTGTTTCTCCAGCTATCTGAACCAGTATTTCATTTTAAATATTTCCATGTGTATATGAAGACGAAATATTTTTTATGCAAACAGCCATGATATATTCCCTCTTTGAAGTTGCTAGGCACAATAAATAAAAAAACCCACCAGAACAATAACATTGAGACTTTGGCTGTAGAATATCCTAGGAAACAGACTTATTTTTCAGGGTGCTTAGCCAATGGGAAGGTATTGCAGAGCAGATACAGCAGTGACATGTGATATGTTTTCATTCCTTCCGTAACATTTCAAGTCATTAGAAGCTTAATTCGATGACCAGTCTCCATGAAATATGGTGATTACAGTTAAAATGACAAAAGTGACCACCTGATTGACAAAAGTTCCAACCAGATTTACAGAGTGAGTTGCACACATTCTTTGTGTAAGGAGATATTCAGGCTGGCTTGAACTCCTTCAGTTTTTTGCAGCTTCTACATATACCACATATAGTACACTATAGTACCTGGGCAGATATTAGACTAATTGCTACTTTTTCCTACCTCTGATAAGTCCACAAGGCCAGAATTTCATAGTAAGCACCACAGATAACATGCTGGTGCTATAGATCAGCACATCTCCATACACATCAATGAAGTAAGTCAGCTTACAGAAGCTGCACATCTACATCCCTACTCTGCAAAATGGATCAGGGAGCATATGTATTTAATTTTACATCCTCTTACATCCTGGCTTGTGGATCTGTCTCCAGTACATCTGACAACACTCTTGATAAGTTAAAGGTTTGGTGAGTCATGGTTACTTACAGACTGAGTATCCCAAAGCCTCCCTGCCTAGAAGGAGGATTGAGAAAGGCCATGGTCACAATGCCCGTCTGTAGAGAGTTATAAAGCCTCAGCTGTTTATGTGGGAGGTGGATGTTCTCACTCCAGTGTTGCTGATGGCTCCATTCTGCAAGATGTCAGCAAAGCACTTGAGCACGTGCAACTTTGATGAACAAAGAACAGGATTGCTCATCTGTTAACACGCTTTGTGTTAAAAAGTCAATTTGCCTCGAAGTCTTTGCTGCAAAATCCTTTCACTCTGTGCATAGATGAGTAAGGCACAGTGGGAAGTTGAGCTTCAGTTAGGAATTTTGAAGGATATCATTAAGAAATGAATGAAAATTTTGGTTTTAAGATTAGAAAAAATTTGTCTTAAGTGGTATATCCACGTGATCAGAGATATAATACAGGTGAATTTTATTCAGTGTGTTTAGACAACACCTCACCAAAACCTAATTTTTCTACATCTAATCACCCAAGCAACCTCTTTCACTTCTTATAGTTAAAAAAAATGGGAGCTGTTGTCACTGACATCATAGATTTTCTTCTGCAGAAAAGGCAGGAAGTTCCACTTCTCTTCTCATTTGCTATGCATTAATCCCACAGTGTCACTTTGCTTACTGACCATATGTTCACGTACAATTGCAGTGTGAAAGTGACCCCACAGTCCAGTCACAGCAATCATTGGCAGGTTAGATTTGGCTTAAATCATGCCCTTACTTCACTGAAAACAAGTGTAGGCCCATCCAATTGCCAAACTCAACACCCTGATGGTAAGGGCAAGCAGAATGTGGCACCAGTGTGGCAGTAGGTGAACATGAGACTTTATAAGTGATATTATCAATTACTAAGAGAAAGTCATCTTAATGAGGGCTACAGGATTTTGATGGCTACATAGGAGCCTTTGTGAAGGCTGCTCTGGATATAACACATAACTTTTACTTCGGAAATCAAAACAGGGATTTATTCTTAAGGTTCATTTTTACAATTATCATCCTAGAAAAATTTATGAAGAAATAGTGACAGAGGAAAAACAGTGTGTTTGCTGCTGTGAAGCTGCAGAAAGGCACAGACGGGTACAAAGCACCAGAGAGAATCGGAAGTGGCAACATCTACATGGTTGCTGCTGCAGTCATTGACGCCATACAATTCTCTTAGAAACCAGTCAGACTTCACATTAAAATTAGTTGGATTTTTGCCCCCTAATATTTGATTTTCATCATTCTGTTTAGTATTTTGTTCTTGTTGTTTCATTGGTAAATTCCAAGCAAAGCCAAGATACTACTAATTTTTCTGAGTTTTCAGAGTGTCATGGAATATCTATTCCTGAAACCTGACATTATCATTAATTTACAGACAAAAATACATCTAAAACAATGGAAATACATCTTTTCGTCATATGAAACGTGCTCTGAAATTCCATGAAAATATTAAATTTGTTTCATTAAAGTTGGTGCTAATGTAGGGAAATAGAACTTTGGATAGCCCAAGAGAAAATTTCTAAGTATATATCTAGACTGCATGGAATATGCTGTTCTCTGGCACCCCGATTCCTCAGCTGGCTGCTAAGCAAGACACAGCAGAGCACACCATGACTCTGCACTCTTCCAGGCGGACGTGCTTCCTTTCCAAAGAAATCATGACAAGGAAGGAAGTGCACATTAATATTGTCTTTGTACGGTGCTGATGCTTTTGACAGAAAACATATTAACTCTGTTTTTCCGGATTTTGTTTCTTTTGTATTTTTTCTTAATACCCAGTAAAATTCTAATAGGCATCAACACCACTTTTCAGATTTAATTTCATTTTTAAAAATAGCTTGGTCATGTGGCACCAGACTCTATAGCCACATTATGTAGTTGTCTGTTTATCCTTAAAAAGTAATCAGATAGCTTCCTAAGAGTTTAATTTCTGACAATAGAAATGTTTCATATGAAGAATATGTTTCATAGGTTTCATTTGAAGAATTCTTCAAATTTTATCCTAAGATTTCTATATCATCTTTCTGAATAATTCTTTGACCAAAAAAGTGTTAGCAACTGTATCTAAGCGCCTGAAGTATGAATGTGACTCATTGCTGTATGTGAGGTTGTGGTATTCGTACAACCACAAATATCTGGGAAAACATGGTCTCAATTTTAGAAGCCTTAATTCTTTGTATTTGCATTGTGTCTGGTTACTCCACTGTAAAAAGCAACCATAAATTGCACATGCCCTGGGAGTAGAGTGTGAAGCTTAACATTTTATCTGCTTCAATTATTCATCATTTTTTGCTTTCAAATTTATATTGTCATTACAGCTCAGTAACTAGCTGATCATTTTCATTATGGTTTAGAAATATCAGCTTGTTAAAAGTCTTTGTCAGAAAATACCTAAGTGATTTTTATAGTCTTTCAAGTTTTTTAATTGTTGGCTTTTTCACATTTTTAAGTGAAAGATTCCCTCATTTTTCTCAAGATCAATTTCCATTTCAAAATCTAGTTTTCTTTAGCTAGCCACTCAACCTGTAAGTATTTTAAGAAGCCAAAATTAATTTCAAGAAAACACTACATAAGTAGCACAACAGAAATATTTCATTTATCTGACTGGACTGCCAATATGAAATTTTAAATATATTAGCCCAAGGCTTTTGACCAAGCTTAGAAGAAAAAGTTCTCCAAAATCTTAAAAACTCTCACTGTAAGAGAACTATTCCTCCAGTCTTATTAATTCAGCCTGATCTTGAACTCCAGAATTCATACCACTGACAGCATGTAAAACTCTCTCAGACATGCCACCCCAGGAGGACCCTAACTCTGCTTTTCTATCTTGTCCCAACAAAGCCTACTTGAATCCTACACCCAAGTCCCTACAGATCATCACTTGTCACTATCCCTGGATTGGTGCCAGTTAGCACATTCAGTCTCTCACTTGAGCAGCGACACAAATACCTCTGCATTCTTCAGAGATAATTGGTGGTAAATGCCTGAGCAGCTTCATTCAGGTCATTGCCACCTTCAGCTGCTTGGCTGACCATGTGATGTCACAGTCTCCAATCTCTGCAACCTGCTTGAATCAGGGGACCTGCAGCCAAGGAATTCAGCTGGACATGAGCTTGCATGAGCTGGGAAAGAAGGAGGAGGCCTAAGAGGGCTAAATGGGGTAATAGGGCTAATTTTCAAGAGGCAAAGCAGTTCAGAGAAGATGATAGGATAGTATTGGAAGTCTTCTTGGGAAAAGGGAGCACAGGGCAGGAGACAATTTTTCCACTTGTGTGCACACACAGCCCCCAAAATCTGACCAGACTCAGGTCCTTCGTCACTAGAAATGCCAGGAGGTCCTGCCTTCGTCTCTGCTGTGCTGTTGCAGAATCCTACATTCACATAGCAGATGCAGTTCTTTTCTAAGAAAAGGGTGTGCAGACTAATCCTTCTCACTTGCTGCTACTGATCTCAGACTACAAAGCTCATTCGCAAGAGACGGGGAAACAGTTTCACCCGTTCTAATTCTCCTAAACTGTTTATTCCCTCAGGCAAAATAATCAGCTAGCACACCTGTGGAACACGAGTGTGGAGCAGAGGAAACCCAGCAGGGAAACTCCCTGCAGCCGCAGCTGCCGGTGCTGTCACTGAAGTGTGCCCAGGGTGTAATGGCACATTAGGTGGGCATTGATCTCAGCCAGTTTATGAGGTCTCTTACAGAATTGAATCACTTGCTGCTGAATCCCATGGAGCAGAAATTGCTACTTCCTAAGTTAATCCATTTTCAAATTAGCTTCCAATTGTGACAGATGACCTCACTGAAAATCAGTTTACCTAATTGCTAACACTCACTAAGGGAAGAGAAATCAATCTCTATATCTCTTGCTTTGCCCTATTTTTCTTAATATTTCTCACAGCTTCCTCTCACACTGCTCCAACTGGGAAGACAGGCTTTATGAGAAAGCTAAGATTGCTTAATTGTCTATTCCAATTCTTAAGTCAAGAGGGGTAAAGGGAATCGATGACTGCCACTGTTTCACTGGCAGGGGAGTTGAGAATGTGTATTCATTTGTTTGTGCAGCTTTCCTAAATCGATACTTAGCACCTATATCAGACCAAGACACAGACTTCTGCATAAATAGACTCTGTTTCTTGATTGTTGTGTGTAATTACAGACATTTCCCATTCATCTCCCAGTTCATATTCGTAAAGACAGGTCTTAACAAGAGAAGGGGCACAAAAGCTGGTGGAAAGGGAAGACTTGATGCCCATGTAACTTTTAAAAATGGATAGCAGAAGCAATCACAGGTTGCCTCATAAATCTGTTCTACATGACTTTCATTATGAGAGGTGAAGGTTGGGTTTTTTAAAAATTTCCAAATAAGGCTATATGTAGAGATGAAAATGCATAAAGAATATCCCATAGAAGAATACTTCAAACTGAAGACAAAATTATAATAACAAATACAGGTACAACCCATTAGGAAGAAAGTAAGCTTTTAATTGTTCTTTTTTTTAAAAAAAAGCTCCTTACATCTAATTACAGGGACTTTTTCTGGTAGAAAAACAAGTATCTCAGTTTAAACCCTCCTAATTTTGATGGCATTGAATTCCAAGCAGATACCTCTTCAAAGCAAAGTGACACATTTATATGTGATACATATTCTACATGGTAGGATAAACTATATAGCAATATACAATATAAATAAGCTCTGAGCACCACAGAAAGCTTTCAGGTTTTTTTATGGTATTATGAATCACTTAAAACTAAGAAAATGGACTAACATAATGAAAAAGGAAAAATTAGGCACTTGACACTAATTCAGTAAAAAAAGTCATACAGACCTATCCAAGCTGTTCCTCAAAGCAGTCATCACAAATTAAGTATCTATTGAGTTCATCCTACACTGACTCAAAATAGCAGGCAGGGAGAAAAGGATGTCTGTGCAGCTGAGTAAGGGACAGTCCAGATTTTCATTTTGCTATGTCAGCTGGCTCAGAAACAAATCTGCATTTCCTCCTGGGGAGATACAGATGTACTTTTTAAATAACAAAATAGCCAATATGTCTCTAAATATGATTATCATAACCACATATAACTTGTTGTACAACTATACTCAGCTTCATAGGTAGGGCAGAAAGCCAGAAAATGTGGTGAACATATCCTCTTCCTCAACCCCTTGACCTACGAGTGTGATGTTTATCTTCATGCTGACATTCCTAAAAATCTATATTTCCCCCTTGAATTGAGCTACCATATATTGAGAACAGAATAGCAACTTATGTTCTTTTGGCATTTTAGGAACAATTTTTTTGTTGCACACGTTGCCTTGCTTTTGCTTTCCTTTTGGATGGCTCTGTCCTCATGGAATCCACAGTTTATTTCTGACTGTGTGACTCTGCAGCCATTCCTGGTTACATGTTAAAAAGAATCCCGAGGAAACTTTGTGGCTTGTGGTTTCCAATGTCAGTTTTGCTGTGTCCCTGAAGCTTAGACATGAATGACATGTTGACCTTTGAAGCAGCATTGTCCTGGGACATAGCTGAGATTTTCTGTTAGAGTGAGGTTTGCCTTTAACAGAAGAGGAATGTTCAGATAGACTGATTGGTACTTGGCCCCTGGCTAGACTAAAGGTATAGCTTTCCCTCTCAGGCCTAATTCCTAGCACAGGAATGCAGAGACAAAGGGAAACACAATAGGGAGATAAATCTAGCAGAAGTTATTCCAAGCAGCTTTATAGAAGTTTGAATATGAATTGGAACACATACTTCTTCCTTTGGTTATTTCATCCATTTTTGACTCTGCCTAATATATCATTAAAGTGCTATTATAAAATTTAAATGGATGGATAAGTGTGTTTTTCTTGGGGGAAATGTTTTGCGAGACCTCCAAACTAATTGGATAAGGTATAGCTTATTTGCTTTAGAGTTCTCTAATCAGCATTCATATGCAACTCAGATTCCAAAACATTTGGACTCCCAGTGGAACAAATAGAAGTGTAGTAGGAACAGAAAAGCCTTAGTGACATCAGAGCAATTTCTGATATTCTTAAATGTTGCTTCCAAGTACCAAAATCATTTGAAGTGGTGTCTAGCTGTTTTTCTATGATATCTGGGGATAAACTCTATTCTTTATTTATCTAAGCAGGAGTTCTCCTTGAGCGAATCTCATAATATTAAGAAACCTAATTGAATTAAGTAATTACAAAAGGTATTAGAGACCAAACCCATGAAACCAAATTTATTTGCTATTCAGAATGCTCAATGTCATTGTAATTTTCCCATCCTATTTCAAAAAGTCTTCAGAAATGAGATTTAGTCAATGTTCATGTAAATTCAGATTTCAGATAGGAACTCCAACAAAGTAACCAAATGTGGTATATGAACTCCTATCAGGAAGTAGAAGGATACCATCAAAATATATTAAATACCTGTAATTGTTTTTGGACAAGCACTAATGACTCTGATGTTACACAAGATAATGATCTGAAATATTAATGTCATTTCTTATTAGCATTTCTCTCCTTCCATTTCCCAAATACTGGGAAAAACAAATGCCGTACTTAAACCCAACACTGCACCAGAGGTACGTGACCTAAACAACCAGAACAGAAAGCAGTGAAGCTCAGCAGAAAGGAGGAGGAACAACAGTGTATGGAATGGCAGCAGAAAAAAAGGACCCCATAACTATTCCTCTCAAAGACGCACTAGTTCAGAAACTCACCTTGCACAAATACATTCTCCAGTAAAAAATTTTTAAAAAGGGAAAAAAAGAAAAAAAGGATGTGGTTAATTTTGCAAATACCCATTTGAAAATGAGTAGGATGATGTGAAGATGGAATATGTAAGGGGAGAGGGAAATCAGTGATTTTCTTTTCCATCTNAAGAAAAAAAGGATGTGGTTAATTTTGCAAATACCCATTTGAAAATGAGTAGGATGATGTGAAGATGGAATATGTAAGGGGAGAGGGAAATCAGTGATTTCCTTTTCCATCTACATATAATCACAACCTTTAACTTTTTTTCTGAGCACAGGCAGTTGAGCCTTAGAGTGCTAATTCTAGGAAATGATTTCTCAAGAGTTTGCTGCTCACTAACCAAATTAAATCATCCACTGTCTTACACAAATATGTGGGGGTTTTTTTCCTTTCCTTTTCATTTAGACGCATGTATGTTGACTTATCAATAACCCCTGTATGGATGAGAAAATTCTTTAGATGAATAGTGTGTGAAGGCTGGAAGATATTCAATAGTTCTTTGGAACCAGAATATAAAACATCAAAATTTGCTGAAATGGAAGAACTCTCAGAAATGGAGGTCATTGACTCTTCAGTGTAAGGAAAACCTTCAGCTGCCAGCATTTTCAATAAGCTCCAGGTTAGGCAGCTGAGACTATGGCTTTGATGGGAGAATACGTCTCTTCCAATGACAAAGAAAATACAAACTTGCTTATAAAGCTAAACTTCACTGAAAGATAATGGCCTGTCACGAAATACAGCAGCCCTGCTCATCAATGCATGGTACTATGAAGGACAATGATTCTGTGACTCTTTTCTTTCTCATAACCTCAGTGCCCTCTAGATTAATGTTCTTTTCCCCCTTGCTTTCTCATGGGAAAGATAATGAGGAAACTAAATATTTGAAAAGGACTGAAAATGCTACTTATTCTGATGAATGTAAAACAACCTGTCTTAGAGGATTCAGTTTTTAACATTAGGATTTTTAAAATTTAGAAAAAAACCCCAACCAGCAAATACCTTTGCTCTCTTTCATCACTGTAAATGGTACAAAAGTGGACATAATTAATGCTAACTTTGAAGATATTTTATTCTCTTATACTGATAAAACTGAAAATCAGACATTATCTCTGTATAAACTCTCCATTAGAATAAAACATTTTTATTATGACTTCAAAACTAGGCTCACATCTGAAAGAATCTACAGAATGGATGTCAAGATTTTTTTTCATTAGACATTATCTCACTATTGACAGATTTCATGATCACATCATGATTATGACTGGAATAATGGAGTACAGTACTGCCAAGAAAATGATGCATCTACATAAAACATGGATTATAAAACATTTGTAAAATGATAAATTATCTACTGCAGATTTATAGGAAAATACTAGTATGTAAAACTAAAAAAGTGCAACTGCTGCCTAGAACAGTTTGAAAGGAATTGTTATTACTGGAGTTAAATGGGTGTCTCTTAAATTTCTGGGAATTAAGTGTAGTATTGTACTAAGCGTAGCAAAAACCATATGATGGTGAAATATCTATATTATCTTTTTTTCCCATAAATTATCATGAACATACCAAAATGATATGCATACAAGAGAACAGAAGGAGAAACACAGTATCTACTATGCTGCTGTCATGACTGACATTTTAATTGGCTCACAAGCGAATGGGGACTGCAGTATGTTTAGACTTAATTTCCACATGTACAGTACAGCCATTACACTAGTCTCTTCTACATCTGGGAATTGCTTTATAGCATTGCAACTGCTACTCATCTGGTCTTCTGCTGTCTTTGCCATGAACATAAGTCTTGACAGAGAAGCTGTGGCTGGATAAAATAGCTAGCAGACATTAATGTAGTCCCTTTAGGTGTACTAGCAGAGAACATACCTCTGTAAGCAGAGAGGAGTCACAGCAGTCAGAATTGGAGCCAAGTAAAATAGGGATTGGAGACTTTGACCGCTTCTTCTTGTGCTGGAAGGGGAAAGGCAGGGTGGGTGAAAGGTACAGCAGGTACAGCAGCACGTACAAACAACTGGTGCTGGAATCCACCTCATGAGGTCTTACTGCTGTTCAAAGCAGCTTTCAGGGCACACAGTCTGAACAAAGGCCATCTGCATTACAGCTGGATGGGACTTCTCCAGTAAAGTCCTTTTCTTATCCAAAAATTATGATTTGTTAGAACAATTTTTATTATTATTATTTTTAATGAAAATGAATAGTTTCGAGAATATTTGTATTTGAAACTTTTCTCAGAAAGATCCATCATAGACTATCCCAAAGGAGTACATTTGCCTTGACTGTACTTTTACTTAGACTAAACATGAGGATCGAGAATTAATGCATGTGTGTCACGGTCCAATGAAGATAATTTCATATAAACATGCAAAAACAATCAGAAAGACTGTATCTCTCCAAGGTCATAACGCACAGAGAGTGACATCCTTGGAGATACTTCACAGAGTTTCCCCCCATCCTCCTTTTCTTGAGGAAACACTGTGAACCAAGAAAAAAATGAGATTTGAGCTGCAGTCTCCCACATCTCTTGAGATACAGAACAGTCTTCCATAGAAATTTCATTTTTATATCTCCATCAAGCCATGCAGACTATATTCCAATAATTATTTGCACAAACTAAAACAATTGCAATAAAAACAATGAAAAGGGACTGATTTTAACTTGGGTTTTATTGGAGACATGAGAGAAAAAGAGTTTTGTTCTGCTTTTTAATCATAGGTGATCTTCACAACAATTGAGCTATGTTAGAGCATTCATACATCAGTATTTTTAGGAAAATAAGGCCATAGGGGTTGGGGATTTTTTTTTTGTTTCCTTACCTCTTTTTCCTTTACACAATTTGATTTAGCCTGATGAAGAAAGTAAAACAAACTTCTAAACCCTGAAATCTTTCAGAAGCCAGAATTCTAGTGTTCCAGCCAGCCCTCATCCACATGGAGGCCAAATGCTTTTGTCATGTTATTAATTCAGTCTGCACAAGAGGTTGTGGTTCTCTTGCTAGAGGAACTCTGCTATGAAATGTGGTGCCAGAAAATCTGACAAGTGCCCTCCCTCCCAGTACAATATTTTGGAGAGAGGAAGCCCAGAGCAGAAGGCGGGCTCCCTGCGGGTTGCTGGGGGATGGTTTGCATAGCGCTTACGCTTCTTTGTGGTGTGGTTTGAACGGGGAGAAAGTTGGAACATTTCAACAGCCCTTCTCCCTCTCTGTCTCCTGCAGTTTGTACAGCAAAGACAGAGAAAACCTAGCAAAAAAGAAGAAATGTTGTGGCTTTCCTTACTTTTTTACCACCTTAGTACAAGGTCTAGCAGCAAATCGTAGTAGATCACGCATTACTGCCAGAGTCTGGGAACACGTATAGGAAAGGTTTTGGCAAGTACAATAAACCCAAATATTTCATGAGAATGAGTACTCAATTTCAGATGTTGCCTTAAACCACATTCAACCATATGAAATGTGTGGTTTTCTGTTATTGTTATTTTCATCCCCACTTCTCCCCCCACATCATTTAAAAATACCTGAGAACTATCTTTAATGCTTTTTTCACCTTTCAGGTAAGTATATTAACAGTCAGATTGAATACCATAAGTGCAAGCACTAGATCTTGGGAAGATGATTGAAACCCTAATAAATTTGAAACCGTTTTCAATTAGTACACAGGAAATTTACTTTGTGAGCCATGACTTGTTTTATTAGTGCCCTGGAGGGCAATTTAGATTGGAAAAATCAGGACATCATTGTTTGCCAAAAAAAGAAAACAGATACGTAGCTTTCATCTATAGTCTGGGATACAGCCATGAAAATGGGACTAAAATATTATTGAGTATCAAAAAATATTTATAAATTGGGGTCAATCATAGTTCCAGACTGTTAGAAATGACATTCATCCCATCCTAAAGCGTGTGGTTATCTTGGAAGTTTGCCACATGCTAACATACTGCTTTTACTTTTAAATCAACCCAAAGTAAAACCTTTATATTACACTTTTAATAAGTTCAATTAAGATATGGAAATAGTTGCTCAAGAAAGCAGGAACTCCCTTAAAATTTATCATACCTTTCAAAGTTTAATCACCTGTGTTTTCTATGGGGTTACATCATATACCCCACTCTATATTTTTCTTCTCTGTTATTGCTCAGGTACTCAGCTAGCCAGAAGTTAAAAACTTACATCAAAGACATAGAATAGAGAGAACTAGGTACAGGTACAGATTGACAGGAGCAATCCCTTCTAAAATTATGAATAGCAATATCAACTGCTATTACTGCCAAATTTGTTCTGCCAATTGTAGTCTGGCCAGTAAGGTGGAGACGATACACCCGATGAAAGAACACTTAATATGTCTTTGCCTGACGTCCACAGGCATCAGCTACAAAAGTGTTCCTTGTGTATTAACCTGCCTTGACCTCATCTACCTGAATAAGGGCCTCTTGCAGTGTGGTCTATAATTTTTCAATATTTTTTAATCATACCCACGTCAGTGCCTTTCACACTTCAGCAAGCTCCTTCAAATGGTGCCAAACTCAGTTAGATTCAGCAGCACCGGAGCATGGCTTAAGCACTTAGGGCTAAATTATCATAACTCTTTCTTGGTCATGTAAGGGAGGGAGAAATCTCTCCCTTTTCCCTCCACTGTGAATGTAACTCCAGGGGGAAAGGACAGGAATATGAGAAGACCCTTGTGCACCTTGCTCCATATGCAACAGCTGATACATGGGGTGAGAAAAAAATTTTCCAAGAAGACAATGAAGTGCTTTAATGTCTTCACAGAAGCAAATACTGGAAGGAAGGATGCAACTCCAAACAAGTATTTGTACCATTTAATATTAATATTTCATCTGTACAACAAGCACACTGTGATTAGGTAAAAGAGGCTGCTCCAAAAAGAATTCAGAATATCTAAATAAAACGAGTGCTCAAAGTCAACCTCTGTTAGAAGAACCTATATGGATAGTGATAGTAACTACTCCAGAGTTCATGCAAGGAAAAATTACCACATAGTCAGTCACAATTCATATAAAAAAAGGGAACAATAAAAACCACAAGGGCATTGGCCTCACAGATTTCTTTTCCCATCTGAAGTTTTCATCTTCAAAATCTGTGCTCCGCAAATCAATCATAAATGCAGTAACAGAGCTCTTACACCTGAAATTATTTCAAACATCCAAGTATCCAGCCAAGAGCTTAACCTGCAAGACTGAACTCTTGTAAATGATACTTCTTCCAGAACAAAAAGACTACCAGGTGTGAAAACAGAATTTACAGTTCAGAGCTGTAGTGTATCTACCATCCTATCAAACATTCACAGGACAGACATTTCTGATCCAGAGGCAGAAATACCAGAGTCTGCAGCTCGCAGCTCCCTAGGTGGAAGGACTCTGGTGTGGCCACCCACCAAAATTTCCCAAATAAATCAAAATGCACAAATGATGCCCTAATGAGCTGGTCCCACCTCAGCAAGCCGGCAGGACATTTTCAGAACACATATAAGGCACCAGAACTACGGGGCACATCATGCACTGCACCTGATTCTAAGCCTGGTATTTATTAATCTCCATCAGATCAGCTGTGTCTACGTGAATATCTGGCTGACGTTTTAAAAGAAAATTAAACCAAACCAGTATTCTAATCCTTTATATGTATTTCAGGGTATTAGTTAAGCTCTTTAAGGAATATATTAAATTTGCACAGAATTCTTAAGCCCTGAAAAACAAACAGGAAGGAACAGTTTTAGCTTTAACTTACTTAAATGCATATCAAAAAAAAAGAAAAAAAAGAAAAAAAAAGAAAAAAGAAAAGATCTTACCTCTCACAGCCACAAGTGTTTAATGATCAAAGCAAAATTATCCAGTATGATTGAGGTCTCTTTTGAAACTCCTAAAGGAAATTAAAAAATACAACCAATTTACAGAAAAAAATGCATAAAATCTTACCTACTTCTGAAAAGTAAATAAGAACATAATCAATTACCACAGCATTGCTTTAAAGCATCCAAAGCCTTGACTATGTAACAGGAACCATTCTAAATTCCATAAGATTTGTGAAAGTGCATGACAGGGGCCTTGTGATGAAACACAATTGTATTGCACTTATATGAAGTATCAGCCTTTTTACTGTAATGAAGTCACCTTGGTTTGCACCTGCAGTTTGTTAGCAGTGTCTCATTAAAAGAAAAAAATCCAACCCAGTGAACCTCCTCCATCCCCCCCAAACCTCTAAATGCAATGATTTTTATTGGAATGAAGTTACGTGTCCTTGTAAAGGCAAGCCTAGATGGATGATATTGGAATAGTTTCACTTTTTTAAACATTACAGCACAGTTTTACTACAGCCCGCTCAGTCTCGCTTAGGAAAAGTCCAGAGAGTCAGGAAATGTTTCCTTGTGGAGGGAACACGCAGGTTTGCAGGAGTGCAGCACTGCAGACCTAACCCTGTGGCAGAGACACAACCAGCAAGAACAAGTCGGGGAATCTGACCTGCCAGTAGCCAGAGCTCTGCAGCACAGAGTGCTTGGGAGCTGGGCAGAACTTGTAGGCACTTTTTTGGACTTGAATATCTACTCAGACATGCATATGGGCATCCACAAAGACTAATTCCAGCTAAGGAAGTTGATCAGAAAGCCGAGTTCAAATTGGAGTAGCTCAGAGGACCTAACTTTAAACGTCAGCTGTAAAAGACTCTCTCTTCATTGGAAAAACTCAAGTAATTGACCTTTCTACATTATATAACACCTATTCTTCATTCAGTCTGGTTTCCTGGTCTTCCCCCCCCAAAAAATGTGCAAGAAAATAAGGTAAAATGAAAAATACTTAAGAATTTCTGCAACCCATTAACAAGAAATTTGCTCACACAAATGGACTTTTCAGGCACTGGCACAAACTTATCACTGGGATATCCATCACACAAACACAGACACCTTGAGCTGTGGTTTCCTGCTCTGGGCCCTAGAGAACGCCCTGGAACTCAAGATGCTAAAGAGTGACAGGGCTATGGATGAAAAGAGAAAAATACTTTTCAATACTCTCTGTATGGAATGTATCCATGAAAGATCAAGTCCAAATGGAATTAAACCCAGTTGGATCTACAGTTGACTCATTTCACTAAACATTTCAAATTAAAGATTTCTGTTTGGAACACATGTACTGTGTTGGTTAATTTTGTTATATTTCTGATGGCAGATGCTATGGGACCCTACAGATTTCTAGGATACATCTTGTATT
Organism: Atrichornis clamosus; assembly: GCA_013400975.1. Classification (NCBI taxonomy): domain Eukaryota; kingdom Metazoa; phylum Chordata; class Aves; order Passeriformes; family Menuridae; genus Atrichornis; species Atrichornis clamosus. The sequence continues at coordinate 17,357 of WBMZ01000791.1, forward strand.
TTAATATGTGCTTGCACAATGCCTAACATTCCTTGGCAAGTAAGCTAGCAACATTCTCACAAAAAATTAGGCAAGGTCTTGTTTCTTGCATGCGAGTGTAGCTTTTAAAAAAATGTTTCTATATTTGGATCATGATTTACAGTTGCACTGAGGTTCTCTGGCTTTCTAAATCTGATTAACACAGGAGGAATTATGCTAAAATATTTTGAAATAAGGAAGAAACAAATGATATTACAGGATACTTTTCTTGTGCAAATGAATTATAAGAAGTTTGCTGAGAGACATTCTACTCTCTACTTTTAAATAGCTGCCAGAAGAAAACTCATCCAGTGGAAGAAACCAGTGTTGAGATCTTGCCCACATCAACTGTCAAACAGAAGCCAACAATCACAACTGCAGTAATTAGGAAAAAAAGTTTCAATATCTCAAAAATAAAAGAGTTGATCTTCTGTAACCTAGACTGCCAGTGATTCAAAATGAAATAAATTGCCTTATCTGCTAAAGGGAACAATAGCTGCTGATTTGCTTTCCAGAAGTAATCTTGGTTTTTTCTCTCCCTAGTTCTTCCTTTCAGGCTAAGAACAAATTTCAGACCTTATTCTGCCTTGTGTTAAAACCTGAATAAAGCCCAGTGAAGGGAAGTGGAAAACATTTCAATGGACTATGGAAGCAGGACCCAAATTTGATGCAAACCCGTCAAATCTAACAGCCCTAGACCTGAGGGTTAACTGAGAGCATTTAAGAAGTAAACGGATAGAGAAGCCATAAAAGATACCTCTATGGATTCTTACATTTTATCTTTTCTTAACCTGATTCTAATCAATTATTTGGGAAGACAGCTGAGAGTGTCATGAGTATTAAACAGGTTTACCATTCCAATTCTGCTAGAGATTTCTTAGTCACTATGCAAGCTCTGTGACCATCCTGCTAATCCTGTCCTCTCTGGACAATGCTTGTTTTTTTTTCCCTAAAAAAGCCAAAATGAACCCCACCCCAAAACCAACTGGTTTTAAAACACTTTAAATTCTGTGTTTCTGTATGCCCTGCAATATGTATGCACGTAACTATTGACTACAACATGCAACAGCTGAAGAAAACATATTCTTAATTATAGTAGAATTTGAGTGATATTGAAATATTGTTATTGTGATGCTTCTGTCAAAGTTCTATCAACACTTTCCCAAGATATAGTGATGCCTGTACAGCTGTATTTTCACATTTTTATTATCGGGACAAAAAAGTATTCTCCATACAAAAGTTTCTGATTAAAATTATGTGTTAATGAGACATGCTTTTTAAGATCAGATGTGGAAAAGGTCTGCAGTGTATCTCTACACTACAGAAAAAACCATAAAATAAAATAAATTATTTAGATTGAGGTTTTTCTCCTGTTTTTTTTAATGTGACTTTCTAGCATCACAGAAAATACACTAAAAAAGTAAAATGTCAGGCTTTAAGATTCTCAGGAGATGCATCAAAAGTTTAAGCACCCAACATTATTAATCCCTTCTGAAATTCAGATTGCAGGTGGATGCACTTCTTTGTAATGCATACGAAGCCCAAGCTAAACAGGAATAAATAGAAAAAGTACCACTGATTTTCATCTTTGCAAGTCACCTCACCAGGACTGGCAACATTCTTGTACCTCTTTCATACATTTTACTTAAACAATTATTTTATGTCTCAGACACAGAGATGTGGAGATCAACCAACTCACCCACCCACCCACGCAAACACACACAGGTATGCAGAAAGGAAAGCTAATCTTTACTAAAAAACAGAGTAGGATCCTCACTGCCTTTTTCTTGTGTGCTCCCACTACTTCAGGGCCAACCACAGGAGCCAAACTACCTCCTGCTGTTTTTTACAGCTGAGGTTTCTCAGTCCTTTATAGGCACCGTTTGACCCCTTTCCAGCTGGCTCTGATAATCAAGTACAAGCAGCCAAGTCCAGCTCTAGCTCCCAGCTCCCCTAACAACTGCTCTAGGATTGAAAGGGGTAGACCACCCTGTTAAATGTCCTATGATTAAACCAGCAACAAATTTAATAGGAAATTCTTCTCAGTTTATTATTTCTTACAAGACACAAGGAAGAGTGAGAGTAGAGAGGGACCTTTTGTTGATATGATTAGCTTTTACTCAGTTGAAAGTGCAGTTTGGAAATAAATTGTTAAGTATGAGCTTTTGCAGACATACAGCAATTTTAAGTTAAGGAGATATTTCAGATACACTTCACTAGGTTAGTCTCATCTGTGGAATACTCCACATATGAAGTGTTAATTTTGGTGGCTCCTTGACTGAAGGGCTTATACAGACTTGAAATAAATAAATTCAGATAAAACAACTTATCTTTCCACATTTAAACTTATTTTTCACTCTATAATTATTATATTTTATATACAATTGAAAGGCCTTAGTGATAGATAAGAGAGAATGCCATGAGGTCACATTGTCTGAACTGCTGATCTTGAGATGAGACAGTTTCCTTGCGAGCAAATGAGCATGTCCATACCTATGCCACAAGCTGAGAGAAGCTCTCTGTGTTGTTGGAGGAAGTGTGAGAAGGAAGACTGAGTTTGTAGCATGGACTTCTAAATAAAAATTGAGAGAAAATACGGAGAAACAAAGGAAAGGAGATTTGCCCCAGGTAACAGGAATCTCAGTGCTGACTAGGAAAAAGATCTTTATCTGAAAGCTCTACTGGGCAAGAGGGAGATTTCAAACCATCCTACTTTAATTTCTTTCACCTAAGATCTCTAGGCTTTCTCCAAGTCACTTAAAAAAAAAAATCTAATGCAGCATTGAAGATCTGAGGTTTTTTTTCTTCACTCAGAAAAAGTTTGGACAGGCTCAAATCACAATTTTGCCTGATTTGAGTGTTGTGTACACAAAACTAGGGATGTGAGTGAATACATTTTCATAAAAATATTCCTCATTGATACTAAACATCAATATTTGCATAAGCAAGGACTCCTGAGAGCTGATGTTTGGCTTTAAACCAATGTTAGAGGTGTTTGTCACAAAGTCCTGAGATAAGCTGCAAGCAGATAGAAAGTTATGTAAAATGTAATTTTGTCTTCTGCAGATATAAACTTTATCCCAGACATAATAATTGTATGATGAGTGATAGCTTTTGAGGGCACGTATTCTTTTAAAGGAGAAATGGCATGTTATTGTACATATAATTTTTACTCCACAAGTCATCTCCAAAGGTGTGTTTCTGGAAACATGGCCTTTTAAAATTAGACTCACAGAAAGGCAAAGTCTTGGCTTGTGTTTGGAGAAAGTGCATTGAATTCCTGCTAGTCAGGTTTTGTGGTCTCCAGTTGACATAAACATTTTCAGAAGCTGTATTATGCATACTATTCTGTGTGTGCATAAAATTTTGGAAACTCACCAGTAGGGAAAGAGATGTAGAAACATTTCCTTGTCCTAGAAATTATTGGTGAAAATGAACACAGGCATTTTTAGAACGTCACTTATTAATGAAAGCTTTTCCTGGCTGGTACATATAAGGACAAACCCATTACTCCCAATGAAAAACAGCTTTGTAAAAGTGAAGGAGGAAACCTCATGGGTGGTCTACTTGGAATATAAAAACAGAGTTTTATGCTCTAGCTGCATTAAAAAAAAAAAAAGAGAAAACAAAGGGAAGCCAATGGCTGCCTTTGTGTCCCAGCGGCACAGGAGCAAGACGCCATATTTAAGTCCAAGAGGAACCACATGCTGTCTTCTTCAGGCTGGTGTGTGGGAATGCTGTGCATTTCCCAAATCTGACCCAAAGTGAATGAAATGATTCTATGAATTTCATTCCCTGAACTCATTGAAGTGAGATTGAAGTGAGGCACGATTGAAAGTTTATTTTATCAGCAGAGAGTCTAAATTGACTTAGTAGGCTTTGGAATATCCTTAGGCAGAGGTTTCCAGTATACTTGATATTTCAGCATTAGCAGGAGCCAAGTCTGAGCAATTTAGTACCTTTCAGAATCTGTCATTCTGTGTCTAATTCACATATTTTAAATCTTTGTCTCTGCTACCTGTAAACCATGCATTACTTTCTTCGGCTACATCTTTACTATGCAGATATTCACACATTTCTGCACTTTTTAAGATGGGACTTAATTTTCTGGTATTTGGGAGAGAAATAGAGTGATGAATAATACAGTTGTCTTGTCATTCTGGTATAAATTTCATGCCATTTCAGTAATACTGAATTCTACCATAATTAAGAATATGCTTTCTTCAGCTGTTCCATGTTGAAGTCATTAGTTATGTGCATACATATTGCAGGAAATAGAGAAACGTTGAATTTAAAGTGTTTTAAAACCAGTTTGTTTTGGGGTGGGATTTTCTTTTGTTTTTTTTTAGGAAGAAAACCCAAGCATTGTCCAGAGAGGACTGGATTAGGAGTATGGTCACAGAGCAAATAATAGAATTTGGAGGTAGAAGAAAAAGTAAAAATTTTCTCGTATGGCATGTTACAGGTTTTAAAAGGATAGAGAGTAGTTTCTAAACTGTTATATTTGATCAGCTTTGCTTAGGTCTTTTAACATTTATTTTGTGGTGTTATATAGACAAATCATTTACTGTGATAAATATTCTCCTTTGATCTCTTTTGGCTTATGCCTTCCAAATAAAATTCCATTAAGTGGAGCAACAGCATTTCTTCCATATGCAAAATTGCTTAAGACATTTCTGATCTCTCTGTGATAAACATTGCAGGATGAATGAAAGAGATGCAGAAGCAGATATAATTGTAGATGAATATAGCCTAATGCTATGAGGTATTTGGCTTAAAGCAGAGGCAAGGACTGAATCCATCTCCCATGCCTCCTACTCTTTTTAAGCTTCCTCTAGGCCCATCTACATAGAGTATTGGATAAACGTCATCACATAACTTTGCCATGACTCCAGAATTACTAATTGACTACTCTGTTCTCACTTCCCTTTCTGTATTAAGTCACCTTTCCTGCAGATAGATGTCACTGGACATGCAATTTCCTTCTGAAAAGGCCATTAAATGTGACAAATACATAAGTACGATTTGCTTCCGCCTTGAGGCAGCGATCCAGAAATTTTGCACGGGAGTCTTTTGCATCATTCTCCCTGCCAGCCAGTTTGTCAGGTCCAGCCAGCACGAGTAGCATAAACTGCCTTGGTGAGATATACCTTAGAAAGTGGTTCATTACAACTGCAAACAAAGAACAACACTGAGGAAAAGATTTTAAGTGTTTCGGAGAGTGTTTGGTTTATAGTTCAGTGGAATATTCTGCTATCATGCCATATTATTTCCTGTACTTCTGAGATGTTGACTGGTGTTCAGTAAAAGAAGTTTCAACCCACATTAATGACCCTGATCTAAAATTAAGTCAATAATAGGATTCCAGGTCATTGGAAAGCATTGAGTCTTAAATTACTTACTAATATACACTTGGATATAGTGGAAATGTTGTCATTGAGTTCACTGCAAGTGTCTCAAGCCCTTCTGTTCTAACTCAAGCAATGCTCTATTTGTAATCAAATCCACTGGACAAAAAAACCTGCAAAGTCTTACTTAAAAGTTTACTGCTTTAAACACAGACTATATCTATATTAAAAATAATTTAATCTACTTGTGATTGTTCAGCAGGTTATGTTAGTTTATTTAGATGGTCTCCATTAAATTCCAGTACTGATACTGTCCATGTTGTCTTTATTACAGTTGATACTTTTATTGGAATTCTAATCAAATAAATATGAAGCTAAGGAGTGTTAAAAAAGTAAAATGATAGTGAAAATATCTTGGTCTATTTCCATATGCTAATGTTTTGAATAGAAGTAAAAAGATTTAATTTCCTTGAGATTCAATTCAGAATTATAGTTATGTTTTTAGGAAGAAACCTGTTCCTTCTTTTGAAATAAAACAGGTTAAATCATTTATCTGTCCAAGAACAAACCTGAGGTTCTATACAGAACAGACTAATAAGGATTTCCATAATGACTGCTAAGAAACTTGGTCTTGTGGATGCAAAATAACAACTCTTAGATAGCTTAGTGTAAAAGAAAATATGGAAAAAAAATTTCTATGCTTCCTTGTAGAGCTGAATATCATCTTACAGGGAGGCTTTTTCTTTTTTTTTTAAAAAGAACAGTTTATTCTCTGATTGTGTTGTGTCATAAATCATACAGACAGATGTGTTCCTTAGTCACGCATCAAGGTTGATTACCATTTCTTTAAGTTTATATAACACAGGCTAAGGATTACTCTTTTTTATTATAAGTTTTTTTTTTTTTCATTTTATAGTAGAGAAAATGTAATATTGCATGCATTTTTCTTTGTTACAGCACATCTGTACAATAAAAATGATATTTACATCATGCAATTTTCTGCTCTTATGAAGAAAAATCTACTCATAGTTGAGTCTGCTTGTTCTCTTTCTAAGAACATATTTTGGGGGAAGTCCTCATACAGGGTAAGATAATGATAAAATTTTTCATTGCATCTTCTGCTACCCACATGTCTATATTTTATATTTTAAAAATTAGTTGATCAACAAAATCTTAGAATATATGTATAGACGAAAGTATCTGGAGAATAAATGTTTACCAATTTAATAATTAAACCCTGTTGAATTCCTTCAGTCTTGAAGACTTCTAAATGTCAAGATGTGTGTGATGTTTTTTAACTTCATTGCACCAGGCCAGCATGAACTAGAAGTGGGATTCTTCCTAGAATAGTTCCTTAACAAAGAACACTGGGAGCAGAGTAGATACACCAGGGATAGTGATCTGACCTCAGCTATTATAGCCAGTCATAGCTGGCATCAAGAAGAGATTAATATGAGGTTACTCAATATTTCTATTAGATAGAGTTCAGATTTGACATTAGTCATGGGTATAAAGTAAGTTTTGAGTTTGCTTTGGAATCCAAGCTCCCTTAGCTATTTTCCAGTTCCAATGAGCTTACAAAAACTAGGTTGTTACGTTGCACAAAGGAGCGAACACATGGCTGAGTTAACTGAAATCTAAGATTTGTCTGAGGAACTATAGTGTTCAGTGTTCATCGGTGTTTGAAACTTATCAAATTAGGTTTAGTTCCTTAAAAATTGAAAACAAATTGAATATCTAATTCATCATTGAAGTAGCATCCTTGTAATTAATCATATTCTGTGATTTCTGGACTTGAAATTATTCTCTTAGACAATTTCATGACAAATGCTATGTATTACTACCACCATCATAAAGTTGTCTTCTCTTTCCACAGAAAGGGGCAAAAAGAAAAGAGATGTGAATTTGCTTGTTAAAAATGTTAGGCTGTATCACGGTTGATAAAAAAGAGCATTTCCTCTATCAGTCTAAGAGCATTTAAAAAGTCAATAAAATGTGACTCAAAGTACTTTTGTCCTATCATAATACAGTTCACAACATAGCAGATTCTGGCTCATTGGTATCAATAGAAACAATAACCCTAATAAGTTAGTAGCATTTAATAGAAAAATTTATTGTTGTGTCACAAACTGTTCTTAGTCCTCACATATTTTTTTGCTAGTGAGAAGAGAAATGAGACAGCTATTTCAATAGTTTATGTGTGTTTTCTTAGTAAATATATAAAAAAAAATTTTGTCTCACAAAAATGTTTAAGTTTTTTTTTAATTGTTCTTACACAAACAGGCACACACACAGTGGTACATTTTTCCATATAGCTGTGATGTTTATGTTCATTCTGACTCACACTGGAAGGAAAGGAGGTGCTAATATCCATGATCAAATCAGTTCATAAATTTACTTCACTGCCTTGTCACACCATCAACACTTGTTTTTCCACTGAATTTGTTTCTCATTATTTCCTGTCTTCCACCTCACCCGTGAGTGGTTTAAAACCAACTGAAAAACTTACAAAAACATCCCTATGCAAAGAAGTATTTTAAAAGTAAGGTGACTTACCTTGTGGCAATTCTCGTTCAAAATGGGAGAGTTTTGTGCTTTTTTCTTGAGCAAGAGACTCTCCTCTGAGGCTCTGTTCTTTCTCTGCCTGTCCTACACTGTGGCTTTAACCTCTGCCATCACTATAATTTCCCTAACCAAGGATTATGATGTCACAACATTTTCATGTTATGATGGACCTCTTTGGGTTCTGGATATAATTACTACTTTGGGTGTAGCTATGCAGTTGTCAAAGAAAAAGATATAATATAAAAATAAGGAAGCAAACTACACTGCCCGGTTCTTGGTCTGCTTTTTCCTTATGTTGATGTTGTTTGAATGGCAAAGTCTCTGGTAGCTTAACCACTAACCATGGAAGCATTTTGCTATCTGAAGGAATCAGAAAGTAAACAGGTGATTGAGTTATTTCACCTTTCCCTACTGAAACCTCTTATTGTTTGAAACACAAGAAGAACCAGTATATCTACTGCATCTCATTCTACTGCCTAATCAACTTCTTTCTCTGTTCAGTAGAAATTGAATATTAAAATTAACTATAATGAAGGTCTAAGTGATGAAGAGTATATAATATCTATTTTTCTGGCCTTCTTTTTGCCAATGAATACACTTGGATAAATGACTTTGGGGTCTGCAAGGTCACTGAAAATGGTCTGGCCATAGAAACTCTGCTCAGAAGGCATTTCTATTCAAGCTTCGCTATTGGAAGGAAGTTGGGGAATCTCTGCTACCTTGGATTTTTAAAGCTACATGTCCAAAGCTAATTTCATCTCAGCTGGAGCAAGGTCTCCCAAAAGAGGAATCCTAAAGAAATAAGCTTCTCAGTCTGCTAAGCAAAATATCAGAGCCAAATGATCAAGGCTGAAATCAAAGCTCTGCTCAGGTCAGGAGAGTTTAACCAAGAGTTACACTTCCTCACTGAATGCCACAGACATTTATTTTCCCTGCTGGAGTTCTCCACATCTTTCCCAAAAGCCATAGATGAGATGACACTTAGTTCAAGCAGCTGTGCAAACTGCCATGCTAACTACTTAATCCTTACTTAATCCATTGCCCTGACAATGAACACGTATCTCAGGCAGCCCTGTTTTAGATAATCTTTTGCTCTGTCGTTCCCTCTACCCACGCTGAGAGTAACACAGCTAAACATAGGGTAATCTCTCTCTCTCTCTCTTTCTCACTCCAAAAAGGAAAAGCATCTCTGCGCACTTTACGCTGCCAAAAAACAGAGCCCAGCCTTGGCAGTCACCTGTGGGTAGAGTCTGAGTGTAGTCAGAGAGTGGATGTGCCCTCTGTGGCACAAAGAGCTGATAAAATCATCACCAGCAACCTGGAAATGAAGGTCAGACATTCAGTCTTCACAGAGCCCCATGAAATAATCTCAGTTTACTTGAGGTGATTTGAGTCATGGGGTGTCAGAATGAGAACACCAAACCCTGCAGCAAACAGTCAAGTCCCGAGACATAACAGCTCTGAGTGTGCCCCAGGTACCTTCACAATATTGGTGCTGGGCTGCTGTTACTTCATGCAGCCAACTGCAATACAGGGAACTTGTTTGTGCCTGGAACGATTGCATTTGAAGTATGATGGAAGAAGCAAGTTTCAGTACCAAACCTCTGCCTGTTGCATGAGTGGTGGTTTTATTGCTTTAGCTCACAAGCCAGTAGGAATTTCTTGCTCTGTCAGCTGGAAATAAAACTCAGGGAATCTAAATCTTTACTGAGCTGTTTGAATGTCGTGGCCCGTGCTTTGTTTTTGTTGGGTGTTTTCAGCACGATGACTTAAAATACGGAGGGTGGATGTGGTTAAACACTCTACTCCCACTCAACCATTCCTAAAATGTATGTTCATGTTCAATTACTCCAAGGTCCCCCTGGATTTGTGTCACTGCAGAAGTGCTATGCCAGCTCCCCAAGCTGAGAACAGGCATCCTGCTCTCTCAGCTGCACATCCCCTAAGAAGTGTAGTAACCACTTGGTGGGAGGAACACAATCTCTGACTAACTTCCTTCAAAAATTATTACAGAGCTTTGCTTGAGGCTTTTGAGGCCTCAGACTGTCATACTAAAACAAATTCTTCCCCAGCCTCTATCCTCCCAGCTCTAAGCTAGAATGTTGCAGGATGTGTCATACCATGCAAAATAATTTGCTTTCTTTATAAAAATTCCTGCAATAAAATAATGAACATCAAATGTCTATTTCTTAATAATGTGCTGACACTGCATAAAAAGAATACTTCAATTCTCAGTCCAGAACAGCCTTTCCTACTCTTCATACCACAGACCCATAGAAACCACAATTCAACCTCATATAATGAAGCAGTCACCCTTTATCTTAGCCTGAGATAGATGTGAATATCTTTTAATGAAATTTCTGCAACCAATGAACAGATGTAGACACTCAGTCCACCTCAATCCCCTTGTGAAGAAAAGTTATTACTAGGAAAATTCTCCTGCAGTGGCCACTTTTCTGACTTCACTGTCTTCAGAAAAGTCTTGAAGGAAGGGGTTGATTTAATTGCTGGCTTCTCTAACTTACTCTTCCCCATATTCCTTTTCATCTTGACATTATTTCTGGTGGGAATTCAATAAAGTAATGATCATAGACTCATAGAATAATTTAGTTGGAAAAGACCTTCCAGATCACTGGGTGCAATAAACCTAACACTGCCAAGCACATCACTAAACCACGTTTCTAAGCACCACATAGGATCACAGAATCAAAAAATGACTTGGGTTGGAAGGGACTGTAAAGTTCCCATTCCCGTGCGATGGGTAGGGACACTTTCACTAAACCAGGTTGCTCAAAGCACCATCCGACCTTACCTTGAACACTTGCAGGGATGGATCATCCACAACTTCTCTGGGCAATTGTCTTTTAAATGCCTCCAGTTATAGTAAGTCTACCACTTCCCTGGGCAACCTGTTCCAATGCTTGTCAACCCTTGCTGTGATTGTTTTCTAATATCCAATTTAAACCTCACCTGGTGTAATTTGAGACAGTTTCCTCTCATTCTATCACTTGTTATTTTGGAGAAGAGATTGACCCCCACTTAGCTGCACCCTCATTTCAGGTAGCTGTAGAAAGTGATAAGGTCCCCCCTGAGCCTCCTTTTTTCCAGGCTAAACCACCCCAGCTCAGTCACTCCTCCTCCGACTTGTGCTCCAGGCCCTTCCCCAGCTCTGTTGTCCTTCTCTGGACACACTCCCAACACCTCAATATCTGTCTTGTAGTGATGGGTCCAAAACTGAACACAGGATTCAAGGCATGGTCTCACCAGTGCCGAGTACAGGGGGACAGTCACTGCCCTGGTCCTGCTGGCCACACTCTTCCTGATACAGCCAGGTGCCATTCGCCTTCTTGGCCACCTGAGCACATGCTCATGTTTTCAGCCACTGTCAACCAGCACCCCAAGGCCCTTTTCTGCTGGGCTGCTTTCCAGCCACTGCATCCAGCCTGTAATGCTGACTGGGGTTGTTGTGACCCAAGTATAGGACGAGCCACTTGGTCTTCTTGAACCTCACACCACTGGCCTCAGTCCATTGATCCAACCTGTCTGCATCCCTCCTCAGAGACTTCTGACCCTCCAACAAATCAGCACTTCCCCCCACATGATGCAACAACCTCTATACACTAGTCTCTCATGATTTTTACCTGCAGGGTGTAATTTGTAATGGGAAAACCAAGCATTAAGCCGTTGATTTTGTCTGCAGTTTCCCCCTGTATTTTTCATAAAGGTATTTCCCAGCTGTGTTTGTTCACTGCACAAAGGCTAACTGGACTAAATGCAAATTATACAATCTCAGGGCTCTGGGATACAACTAATGCACAAAGACAAACGTATTGAACCGAATCACTTCCAAGTTATGCAAGAGGAAATCTACCATGCACCCATCCATTTAGGCATGAGAAAAATTGAAATTGGTGTCAAATGAGGTATGAGACAAAGGCCAACATCAGCTAGCAAGTTCAGTGTGTGTTAAGTGATGTAAGGTGAGAACTTACAGAATTTAGGTTCTGTGGTTAATTCCTTTCTTCTTTAAGGGTCATTCAAGGACTCGCTGATCTCCACAAAGCAAGACGATTTTTAAAAAGTCAGATTGTTCAAATTATCGCTAACCAGACCATATAACAATTCATTCATGTCTGTATGTTTATCAATACAGTTCTATTCAATTTATTCTCATTGTATGATATTAAGTTTATGGACACACAAATGAAATATCTGTTTTTTACTTACAGGTCTCACTCTGTCTATTTCATGGGTTTTGATGAAGCATGTTATTTTCTCCAGCTTTATAAACTTATTTTCTTAATCTTCAAAATTATCCAGGCCAATATTCGAAGTTTTATCCAGTATCAATTCTGATAAAATTTGGGAACAAAACCAGTGCAGAAGAACAACAGCTTTTTTCTTATGTTTACTCTAAATCAGAGAAACTAGTTTCTTACTTTGTGTTGAGGTACCTACGGAACAAATATTACATCTATTAATTTTTATCTCACTATAATATCACAGATAAAGCAAAACATGGTAATTAACATTCACGGTTCTTCTTAATAGATTTTAGTTGCTGTTTGGTTGTTTTTCTTTTCTGAGAGTAAATAACTTCACAACTAAAAACTGTTAAAAAAGTTGCTGTTCTGTATACAAGCAATTTTTTCCAAAGTTGCAGATTGTTACCACTGGTCATGGTGTTAATTAGTATTTCTTTGTTTCCTTTGACTCTCCCTTTTGGGTGTTATTTCTTCTATTAAAATTGCAGGATTTTTGGAGAAGAAACTATTGTTTTGCTCTGAATTCATGCAGTGTTGGTCATATGATCATAAAGAAAGTATAACCTTTGCTCCTTTTAAATAGTGTTCTGTGCCTACAAGAATATCAATATATTCCCAGTTTCAATATTGATATTATGAAAACTCATGGAAATACATTATTATACTTTAAAAATTATGCTGTAAATCTAATGCAATAGATATAAGTAGCAATAATGATCTATGCAGGGGGTATTTTTTATCTCAGGAAGAATACAAAGGTAAGTGTACAACTCACGTTGCAAGTTAAAATGTGCTACTAATGCCATGAGGGACGTCCATGGGACCGAAGGAGGACAGGATGTGTAAAGTGGATGTACACAGACATTTTGCACTGAAAAAATATTGCTGTGGTGGTAAGCTACAGCTTAGCCTAGGGTTTCTGCAGGATCTGATGAGTCACACTAAGCTGCTTGGCAAGGCATATGACTGCTACTGCAGACCACAAGTTGGCATTTTGTCCTGGAGCAACTACAAAATTACTGGGTCCTGGCATGTTATATCACGTGATTTTCATAGTCTTGAGGCCATTTCTTGAAAAGTTTGAGCCATTTTTTAATATATGGCTCAACGGATTTTTAGTACTTCACTTTATTATGCCAAGTTTCTCCAGGAATTAACTACTATCTTTTATTATAGTAAAATTATAGTAGCAGCAAATTATATAACAAATGTGGTGTTTACTGTCTTTTTATTGACAGTGTCTGAGAATAAGCGAGGTTAAAGAACAATGGTAACAATATCATCGCATTGCGCATAAGATACATTTATACTTAATCTCAGGATTAGTGACAATTTTTGTAGTGTAATTAGGACTCATTGTTTTTCTTGACATTAGATATTCCCTCTGTAAAACGAGGATAAAACTATTAATCTTTCTGATGATGGAAGAAAGTAAGCTCTGCTGTTGAAAATCGAGGCATTATTATCCTCCTCCTCTCTAGTGGAATAAATCTTTATATATGTTAAAGTGTTCTCCCTATATATTAATCTCTGCTTCAGCATTTAATAAAATAGCCCCTGGATTCCAGACAAAAATGTGTTTTTTGTAGCACAAAATAATGTCTGGTTTTGTGCAGAATAATAACAAAAAAAAGATCATTACTGTACTCATGAGTAACCAAAAAGTTAGATTGATTATATTTTGCATTCATCCACACAAAAATTTGGAAGAAAGGATTAGGCCTATTCCTAGAAACAAAATGTGTGTTTTACTATTCAAAGATTTCAAAACTCTTTCACCATACCTAGAAAATATGTACTGCATCACATTTTATAAATGGCTTTTGTTCTGAGTAAGTTTTTTTGTGATTTTTATAAAACTTTGCACAGTGTCTTGAACAATTTTATTCATTTTCTAATTTTGCTGCAGTCTGCTTTTTACGCTATTCTGGTGGAATGATTTCTCCATCCCAGTGGTACTTAGCTAAGTGTTTTAAAGAGTTTCTTGAATTCAAATATAACATGTAAATGAGACCCTTAACTAAATCACAGATGCAAATAACATCCAGATGGATTAGTACATGTATTTCATAAACAGTCCCTATCTTTGTAAAGCGTTAAATTAAAATCCTGGATCCAACATGCAGTAAGTGGAAGTTTCAGTCTTCTGAAATCCTTACTTGGATCTGATCTGCATGGCTGATGTCCATCTCTACTCAAAAATCTGTATGCCCAAAGGAGAATTATTCCCACTGTAATCACAAATAGTTACACATGTTTCCATGGGTGCCTGTGAAGCCAGAAGTTTGCTCAGGCCATGGAAGCAACCTTGGCAGAGTGAAAAACATACAGATCTCATACAGCAATTGTTTCCTGAATAAAATATTTCAAGCCCTGGCATGTCTGGACTGCATATGGAATGAGCATCTGTATGTTTATATGCACATGTTTATGTTTGTACATATTTTCCAGTTCTAATATATATATTTAAAAAAACACGGATATGAACTGAACTTATACATTTGACATCACCATCAGCAGGGATAAATGACCACTTCAGGCTAAAATTTCAATTGCTGTCAATATTATAAGAGAGATATTTTATACAAATCTACATTAATTTTATGCATGTATGTACATGCATATGTGTTCCTATAGAAATATATTAAAGCATTTTTGGAACTGTATAATTTGATGGGACAGAGTTTTCTTATTCAAATGTACTGTTATAGTACTAAAGTCAGTAATGAAAAGACTTGGCAGTGTTAGAGCCAAAGTTGGAGACCCAACAAGAAAAAAGATGGAAGATGAACGGGAGTTAAACTGACAGCAGGGCCAAACACGTCTTGGTAGCAGCAGAAAGCAAAGCAAAAGGCAAACAACAGAATTAACAGCTTGAGAGGCACAGCTTAAACTTTAAGGAAAAAAAAATGTTAACCAGAAAGTTAGTGTTGGTAATAATCCCACTTACAGCAGGAAGCTGGACTAGATCAATATTTCTATGGTCTCATGATATTTATTAAAAAATGTCTGCCAGGTATCCTGCCTTGAAAAAAACAGCACACTGATGCAATAACTCAGGTGGTTTAACAAGGCTTGGCTATGAATATTAACTAGTAGAACAAGAGATAATAGTATTTTTTTTCAGATCACCAATTTATGTTCATTTCTGAAAATATTAATGGGATTTCTCCAATAAAAATTCAACAGAATTGACCTATAGCAATTTACACCACAAGACTCCCCCCAGAATCTCTGGTATTTATTTTCTCTTTTATGAGTATTGCAATGTTAAAAAGAGTTAGGCAGGTGTTAGGAATATCTGTATCAGCACCTTGGATTCCATTGCTGGTTCTACTAGTTACCTCTCCCATTCCTCAGTTTATTTGATCAGAAAAGATTTTCCATCCTAAATGTGCCAAAAATGTACCTTCATGTAATAACGTTCATTTAACCCAGAGAGTTATCATAGAAATATTATCACAAGTAAAAAAAAAAAAGGCATTTATTTTAGTATTCAAGTATAACGTAAAAAATTATTATTTTTTTATTCACAATGCTCTGTACTAAGAGAAAGTATGAAATACATGCTTGATTATAAATTTTAATTTATTCACTTGAAAACACTTGCAAACATTCCTTATGGTCCATTCATTGTCTAATATAATTCTCTGCACTGTTGCATCCTTTCTTTCAAGAGGGAGAATGACCTTGCACTTGTGAGATGCAGGCTCAGACATTTTGAGACACTCCCAAAAGTTTCCTCTGTTACTTGGCTTCTGTCAGATTTCTAAATGCAAATGTAGGTACTTTAAAGCATGTCCTGATTGCTTAATGATGAAAAACCGCAGATGACTTGAGTTCTACTTACTTAGGTACTAATTATAGATGTCTAGCTGAAATACACCCAACATTTTGAGTTAGCAGGGGAGGAGCTTGGCTACTGTTCTGACAGGTGCTGGAATAAAACTTGACTGACAAACAGGAGTAATTTAGGGAATTATTGGCTGAAAAGATTGACTGTAACTATTATTTGCTTTGGTTTTTCAGTTGTAAAATAGAGAAAATAGTATCTCTTAGGAAAGGACTCTTTAAAGTGTTATGAAAATAATGCTGGTTTTGCAGACCACTGTGATTTTCTTTTCTGGAAGGTGTTACATATGGTGAGAAGAAGTTATTGCTTTCTGTCTGGTACTGAAGGCAGACGCATAGTTAATAATGAATCTCATGCTTTCATCTTTCAACCCAGATCCAGCAAACATATTTTTTACTTGCTTTCAGCTTAACAAGCAAATTACTGGTTTCTTAATGAGGTATATGAGCCTGTTCCTAAATCCAGTATCCACTACCAGACCGAAGCACTGGTTCACAGAACCCTAATAGATATATCTGTTTCTTTCCTAGTCACTCTGCATGCTTATTCTTAAAAAGTCAGTGCACATTTTTAAAATGTCACTGCACATTTACACACCAATGAACCTCACAGGTTTTTGCATCTTCCATACTGATCCTGAAGAAAGCCTGTTTGCCTGAATTTAGTTTTGTCATATATTGGGTTTGTGATGATGAGAAGTTACAAGTCTATTTTAGTTTACTTCGCTGTTTGTTAACTTTTAACACCTCATGCTCATAGACTAGTGAAGACAAAGCAAAGGAAAAGTACTCTTCCTGGTTAACTACAATAAAAAGTTATTAACGCAATTTTCCCAAAGTTACCAAGTATTATCTCCATATATAAACCAACAACTCAAATGTGGCCCCCTTCTTTTTCTCTTCTGAAAACGCAAAAATATCCTTCCAAAGCAAAAACACCGCCCCCCCCCTTGTCTTCTTATTTCCTAATGCCAATTTCTTGGAAACTTACATTGTGGAAGCATTTACACTCTCAACTACTAGCACTACGATTTTTTTTCACTGCCAGCTTTACTCTGAGAAGCAATTGACGCTTTCCCACCTGAACCTGCTAGAGAATTACTTGAAAGGATTTTTAGGAATAAGCATTTCAGCCACTGAAGAGCAAATTAACTATATACAGTGAGATTTTTTTTTTGTATTACTTGAATTTAAAGAGGAAAGGGGAATTACAGAAGAATGACATGCTCATGAATGAAAGGAAAGGGTAAAATAAACTGTAGAAAATACATTGAAATGTCTTGCTTGCTTCATATAAAGGGAAACACAAAACAAAACAAATTTTCACCATCCCTTGCTTAATTTCTGAAATCAAGATACCTTTCATGTGTTAATAAAGGAGCTGCCCATGTTTAGAGCCAAGCACTTCTCTGGATTGA
Organism: Atrichornis clamosus; assembly: GCA_013400975.1. Lineage (NCBI taxonomy): Eukaryota > Metazoa > Chordata > Aves > Passeriformes > Menuridae > Atrichornis > Atrichornis clamosus. The sequence continues at coordinate 34,823 of WBMZ01000791.1, forward strand.
GGCTGCCATGCTGAGCACCAGGCAGCATCATGTTTCTCTGAAACTGTCTTATGACCCCAGTCTATGAAGAAATTCCAAAGAAACACTTGATCAGATAAGAAGAATGTTTTCAAGCAATAATCATGCAAAGGTTTCCCAGATGGATGATTTTGTGCCATGAATAGAACACTGTGGGGCATTGTTTTTCACAAATAGCTTTTATCCTTTCTTTTTTTTTCACACAGTTGTCTTTTATTTCCTCGCAATGTTGGTGGTAGGGCTTGCTGTAGGCCTCACAGGGAACAACCAGCCAACTCGGAGTTCCATAAAACACTGTGTGCAGGCTTAAGCCTGCCCAGATACCCTGCTAAGCACAGAGTCGAGTTTAGGGCAGCTGTGTTATCTACACTCAATTGTTTTTTTACCAGTAATTCAAATCAGAACATAATCTGATTTGGGTTATACCAACACCACAATGCAATGTCGTCTTAGGGCTATCTCAGGAGCTGGTAAGAATACAAGCACTGTTCATAAATTAGTCTTCTCATCTAATATAACCAATTTCTCACCTGCCTTCCAATTAGTCTAGCCAGAAAGCAATGTTACTGGGCCTCTTTTACTCTCTGTATCTCAACTTCTTCAGATACCATAGCACAGAATTGTTATAACCATGTCTGTGTCTTCTGGATGCAGTGTGAGTGCTCTTGAAGGCAGTAAAGTTTAGGAATAATAACAATGAAGAATTTATCCAAGCAGGAAGAGAAGATAGCATTGCAATCTTGTTTGGTCTCTTCACTTTTTCCTTGCCCAGAAATAACTCCAGAGTGAAAACAGTGAAAATAGAATCAGATTTGTGTTTTGTGCATGATTTCCAGCAGCCTCAGCAATGCGAATTGGAAGCCACCCATCTAGCTGATGCACGAAGACCACTAACCATGTACTCAATAACATATTTCCATTTTTTGCTGCCTGTTTGGTGCATCTCAAGGCAGCTGCAATCAGTGCCTAAGGAGTTACAGCTGTTCATCATGGATGTGTCAAGAAGGAGAGGGTTTGGATCTTGTTTCCAGGGATCCTACTGTGTAGAAGGCTGGCAAGGGCTGTGGAAAAGGGAAGGTATTGAAAAGAATTTCTGTAAAGCTGTTTCCCATAGTTATGTCTTTGGTCACATGTGGCGAATAGTTGAGGTGGTTTTTGATTGGGCAGTCTGGGCATTTTAACAGGAACTATCAGGCAGTCAGCATTTTGGAGCTGGTGACTAAATTATTGAGGGTTTTGGTTTTCAGCCATTTTCCTTAATATATCTTATAAGGTCAGGCATGGGTGGATGTTTGTAATGAAATAGGTCATTCTTTACATTTGCTCTTTCAGGTTGCCAGCTTGTGAGGCTGGGTCAGACTTTCAGTCAAACTCATAATTTTGGGGAAGACACTATTCCAAGACATATGGGTAAGTACAATAAGCTACTGAAAGGAGACTTCCCAATTTATTCATTGTAAGAGAGACCGAGAAGGTCCTTTTCTAACCCTAAATAAGCAGATGACTTTGCTTTAATTATATCACGGTGAAGAAGGCCCAGTGTTTTTTGCTGCTGACCTTTTAAGATCTCAAAAGCAGCATTTCTTTGCAATACTAGGCAGTTACCATGGTGCAGTGGACTTATTTTTAGCCAATAACTTGATGCTTAAGCTTGGCAGAGAGTGATGTAGATATATCGTGACAGAAAACTTGTCACATGGGATTTGTACAGAAATCTACTGGGCATCCTTTTTGGGTAAATGTAAATTACCTTTATTTGTTTAAAGTTTTGCTCTGGTCTTCAATAATTGCCTGAAGCACAGGAGCAACAAACTTAAATAAATAAACTAATACTGCTACATTACAAGAACTTTGCATTTCTAGAGATAAGTGTAGAAGATATATATTGACAATTTTAATGCAAATCAAATGTTTCACAGATTATGGGATCTTTTTCCATATGGCACCCACACAATGCGGTTTTATGGGTCTAGCTCTCCAGCTGCATCAGTTTATGGGAGGTGTATAAGCCTACAATGACTGTCTCTTGGTGCTGAACATATTTCATCTCTCACCTCCCACCACTGTGGCAAAGGTAAACAAAGCAGGATTTAGAAGATAGAAGAGGATGAATGAATCCAGCAGTCTTTGTGTCAACTCAAGCCAGAAGATACAAAGGAAGTGATATGTGGCAACAGGAACCTCATGGAAATTCCTGACAGTTATGCCATTCTCCCACAGATTTTACAAATGTTTTGGCTAATCCTTTATGCCATGACAGGGACTGTACACATGAATGCAGATGATGTCTAACAAATGTCTTTCCTCTCTCTTCTATATGTGTGTATATATACACGTTCATACATATAAAATTACAATCATCTCTTGAATAGAACTTTTATTGCAAGGCATATCCTAAGGAGCTTCATGAACCATAAAATGTGACAACAAAGCAAATAGGTACCATGTGTTCTACACAGTCATGGGAGAGACATTTACAGGCACTCAGGGATCACAGTGATATACCTGCATGGATTCAGGTTATACCACGCGTGAAGAAACTCTGGAATCGTTAGACTAGTTATGTGCATGTTCAATGCCTATTTCTTATATAAGTTCCACATATGCCAAGGCACTAGTGTGATTTAGGTACAATTTTGTCTTATACTTACAGGACTGAAAGACGGAAAACTAGCAGTTTTTAGGCTTTTGAGATTGGAAACCAAGGAATAAATTAATGAAGAAGATTCATGAAGAAAAGACCAATGTTAGACAGAAAGGCAATTGAGGCTGGCCTCAAGCTATGTCCAGCACCAAGAGACAGGCATTGTAGGCATATAAACCTCCTATAAACTGATGAACTGGAGAACTAGACCCACAAATCTGAAATCTGACTGGCACTGTGTTGGTTTCCTGTAAAAGGTTGCTACCTGTGCAGATATGGCTATAGTATGCCCATTGAACTACCTAGGTACGTCCTCCAAGACTCTTACCATGAGAGATGAGGGATAGTGTATGTACCAGACATTCATATAAGAATACTAAAATAAGATTGATAAGATAAATAAAGGAGGAGATGGATCAGAAAATCTCTCTCCTTCCATGAAGTAAAAATTGATCTCAGAAAGGAAAGCAAAGCACAGTGAAGCTTTAGGTTACCTTTAAAAATATCCTATCCTAACAGTTCCCTGTGACAATCAGTTTATATTCAGTTTGTTGTAAACAGATTAATCATGTGTAATATTATAGAAGAACTTTTTTTTGCCAAAGTTATATGATTTAAGAGAAAGATATTGAGAGGATAATTAACTGAAGCTGAAGCTAAAGCTAAATCATATATTGGCATCCACAGAATTATTTGGATGCAAATCAAAGCAAGAAGAATATCAAACCTGGAAATGTTGTTTATGCTTTACAGCTGGAAAATGCAGCTGAATTAGATGAGAATTAAAGAATTCAGAACTGGATTATTAGCAGTAGGAAAGCAAAATTTTAAGCATTCAACTGATGCTGTCTGTGCAAAATTCACATTAATGCAAAATTGCTTTGAATATCAAAACCCAGGCTAAGCTTAAAACACAGTCCAGAGATCTCCTGTGTAAAGCTGGACATTGCCTGTAAAGACATTTTTTAGGAATTTTTGTCCTTTGCTATGCTGACTATATGCAAATGATTATATAATATTTCAAGTAATTAAGATCATTTTCCTGAGATTCAAATTTTGTTTCTAAATAACTTAATTCAAATTCAAGAGAGAAAGTGAAATGATTTTGGCTTTGGGCCTACTTAATAAACTGGTACACATTGCAAAGCTAATAATTTTGTCTTTTATGTTATTATTTCTAGAGTATTTTTCTTTAAAATGCCAGTTTCTCTCCAAGATACTTGTTCCAAAAAAAAATTCTACTTTTAAAAAAAAACTAGATCTTTTCAGAAAACTGAATGGAAACATAGGTTTTCAGTGTTCTTTTTTTCCAGTAAACCCAGAAATCTTTGCAAAATCAGATGCTTTTTTAAATTCATTCTTTGTTTGTAAAAGGAAGGGGTGGGTATTTTTTCTTTTTGCTTCTAGATCTCAACTCATTTTTTAATTTTGTTTTGGCAAAAAGGCTTTGTAATTTATATGCTAATATAGAAATTTGAACATGATTTTCTTGGACATCATTTGGCCAAACCTGATGAAAAAATTCTTGGATAGTGTGAGCAAAATATAGAGGAGAATAAACCAGAAGATCAGGAAAATCAAGGAATAAAGTGACAAAAGAGGTTACAAAATGAGAAAATGAAAATTTTAACCTCACGGAGCAAAAAAATGATCAATTACAGTAGTGCATTGTTGATTTGGATTACAATTTCTTTATACAAATGAAAGGGAAATGGGTGAAGTAGAGAATCTGCACACGATTTCTGGAAGAAGTTTACAAAATCATTAACCATGCACGAGCAAGTCACCAATAATAAATGAGCCCAAGACCATAAATACAATCTTTGTGTTGAATTATTTGACTAGTTAGATTCAATAAATCTTTAAATCAGACCTTCCTTCTGAGGTATCTTTTATTGTGTGCTTTCACATTCATGTAGCTTTATTGATTGTATCTTCTTCACTGCCATATGTTAAATTGCAAGCAATAAAATTGAAACATTAAATCACATTCCTTTCCTTTCATGTGTCACTTACCTATTGGGAACATATGTTACACTGGCACAATAAAACTTGCCCTGAAGGCCTCGTGTGTGTACGCGAGGCTGTGAAAATGGAGGCGTATAAAAATGTCCCAGTGTCCTAACTGAAGATTAAGCTTCAATAAAATAAAATTATAAATATTTCAAACATAAAATATGACTTGTAATGATGTAATAGCAAATTCTCTAGGGTCCATGGCTGTAAAAGAAACGCAGAGGATATCTGCAGCATGTGTCTTCCAGCAGACTTTACCACCCCACCTAAGATGCAGGTCACAATATTTTCCTGAAAGGGTTTAACTCAGGCACTCTTCTCACTCAGTTGAATTTTTTTACAAGAATAACCTAGCTAATATTTCTTCTTTATATAATGAATTTTTTTTCTATTTATCTGTGAAAACTGAGACCTACACAAAGAAAATTAATATTAATTTCATTATGTTTTAAAATAATTTTTAAAGGGAGGAAATTAATTACTCCATACTTTAGTGGATGAAATACCCTGGATTTAGTTTGAGTTGTACCTCTCTACCTTCTACTTCTCTACCTACCTTCTTTTACTAGATAAGAAATTGGTCTCAGCTTAGTTTCCTTTTGGAAAAAGCATATCCTTTTATGAATGCCATTTTTATTTTTCCAAGGAGCCAGTTCTGACCCATTATGATTGCAGAACCAGAAGTCTGGAGTATGTCTCCCAGGACATTTAATCATATCTGATACCTAACTAATTGAGATTAGTGTATGAAATATTCACCTATGCCTTTGTTAGAACTAGACTGCTTGGTTCTCTCTTAGAGACAGTCTGTTGAACACTTCTGGTACAGACATTCCTTAAAGCTCCTACCTTTGTAAAGAACTAGGGTAGGTAATTAGATAAATATCTAGGTTTTAGACAATTTTGTTCCTTGCTCATAAGCACCAGATGATTCTCACACTAAAGTCCCTATACTTTGATTATAAATTTATATTGTACAAACAATGTACAAACTTACTAAAAGGAAGTGAAAAGTGCAGAATTGGGGGTTTTAGGAGTATTCATATTTCAGAAAATTATCTTATTTCTTCCCTCTTGTCTGGCCTTGGCAGAGATTGTTCATTAGTGAGCAGAAGCCTGGCATGGCAGTTTGAAGAAAGTGAAGAAAAATATTTTTTAAAGCTGAATGTTAAGTTAGCTCAAACCAGAGAGTGTATAATTGTCAAAACCACACTGGAACTAACTCACCTATTCTTCCTAAAAGTGTCATGGGGTCTTCATTTCACAATTGGTCCATGGGACATTAGAGTTTATTGTTTGTCTCAATGCAAAAGACTGTGAAATACTGAGATTGAAAGTAACTTTAATTTCATTTCTAAAAGAAAGAACAAAGTTTAACTGATATTTCCTAGAGCATCAGTCCAACAAAACAGCTGGAGTTCAAATGAAAAGGACTTCTATTTCCATTATAAAAATGAATTTTCTGTGTTGTTTGGGAGAGGTGCTTGTTTCCTTCATCTGGTTTGGGATAATAGCACTACAGTTTGACTATACTTATCTATCTCATCCAGTTCTTTTTCTTCTGACTACAGTCCTTGCAGATGAGTTTTTCAGTAAAAAATCAAAACAATGTCTAACTTAATGAGAATTATAAAGAAAAGCTGTCAGTTCATCTGATCCTTATTATTTCATCATGAAAAGTCTGATTTTGAGGCATTATCCATTGCTTTTTATTCACTAGCCCAGGAGGGAGCAAATCAATTGCAAATGCAAAATTTGTCAAAGGCTTTGGGCCCAACCCTTGCTAGAGAAGTACAGGCCATGCTAAATGGCTGTGCTCCACAAAAATTACAATGGGCTAATGGAAAGGAGTCTCCAATCCTGGCCAGAAGAGCTGCATGTGCAGCTGGGTCACAGATGCTAATTTAGAGGAAGGGGTACAGAAGTGACTGCAGGCATTTTCTTTCAAAAGGCTTCATCTGCTATATCTGTACAGCATTTCAAACGTTATATATGCTCACGAACTAAAAATATCAATACCAAACAGGGAAGATGTAACAATCTTATATAGCATATAAGAAGTCCTCTTGTAGCTGTTGCTGCTCTCTTTGTGCCACCAACATTCAAATCTCCAATGAATGCATCAGGCCCAATAATGTGTGTCTTAAGGTAGGATATACTCCAAATTTTAGCCATTTGAGGTTTGATATGTAAGTCTGAGCTAGTTACCCTTCCTCTACAACAAAGCAAGCTCTTTCAGAGACGTAGATTTCTATCTTAGAAAAGAAGCAAATCAGTATTTGGATATGCTGACTTTTTTTTGTTAATATGGAAGAAATTTAAGTGATTTATTCAGAAAATAGACTTTTTTTTATACTCTTAAAATCCAATTTCTATTTCTCATTTATTATTCTTATAGACTTGGATTATATAGACCTCAACCACTCCTAAGGCAGCCCCTTCCAAGACAACTGAAACCACTGTTTGCAAGGAGTTAACTGGGCTGTCCAGTACTTCTCAGTGAATAAACATGGTCAATTCTGGCGCTTCTCCTAAGCATGTTGAATGAGGTTGGCTAAAAGTCATTGATTTACTGTGAAAAAATAGTTAAAATGAAATTCAAATCAGATAAATAGATCATTGATGTAATAGTCTCTCATTACTACCACCCCTGCTACTATGACATTATGAATACAAAATATCATTATGGAATTAGAATTGTGAAGATTAACTGTATTGAAAATTCTGTGCATGGTTACACGTGGCTCACTTCTGTGAGTGCAGTTCTACAGGGCTCATTCTTGTAGAACGATCAAAAAAACCCCAAAAAACAAAACAAAAAAAACCCCCAAAAACATTATGTATGTGAAAATGTATTGCTTAGAGTGAAAACATAGCAGAGCAAAAGACAGTATTTCTAACACAACTATAGTGTCTTCTCGTCTTTAGCTTTGTGTATTTAAAAAAATAAAAAGTATATTGTTGCATTTAAATGCATTAAAGCCTGGTCTATCAAAACAGAGTAAACTGGTCTGCACTGAAGTTTCTGTTGTTACAAGGAACTCACCCAAGTTAGTCTGGATATATTTATACCTACTCACAAACACACATATATACATAAATAAACACATCTATACAAGCCTGTACAGCCTGCAGTTAATTCTTGCACAAAGCTATGTCAGAGCTTTGACAATAAGAGCCTCTGACATTTTGAAAGTACTCCGAGTCAGCTAGTGCTTTGAGGTGGATCTGCACCGACAGTCTGAAAGACTTTTAACCTGAAGAAAGCCAGATTTAATTAGAATACACATTAGGACAGCTCCATAAATACAGCTCATCACAACTCAGTCAAACACAACGCAAAAGAAAGGGTTTACATACAACTCTCCGCTGTGCCTCTGCAGGGATGCTCTCAGCTTCTGGCCAGCTCAGTAGCTGCGAGTTGCAGCAAAATTGGCACAGCTCTTTCTGGCCCTGGGGAAGTTTCTTTCCTCATTTCTGATGCCTGGTTTTCTCTGCTTCTCTTCTCAGCAAGCTCTCCCACTCAGTTGTGAGAGGACCTTTCTATGATTTTCAACCCTTTGCTGGCCAACTTTCAGACTTTGAAGGCTTGTCTCCTTTGAATGAACTAAATAATTTCCAAGGAAGGAACAACTTTTCTACACCTGACCCAGTGGTTTTTCTTACAATAGTGTAACACATGAACAGAAACAAACAAAGTGTAGTACTTTTCGTATATGTATGTGTGTGTATATATATATATATATAAAATAGCAATATTCTTTCCTTAGCAGCAATATTATTTACTGATCCTAAGTATGAAAGACAGGACACATGGAAGGTTTGCAGTACAATTCACTAAATCAAACCTATGGCAAAGACTGGTTTACCTGTGCAGGATATTTTTACATGAAGTTTGGCTAAAGAGCCCAAGTAGGAAATAGGGTTTTTCTGATAATTATCTAACTTACAAAGTGTATCCCAGAAAAAAGTATTCCTCAAAGAAGCCCAAGAGATAAAAGCAAATAAGCAAGGCTTTGCATACTGAGAAATCCCTTCAGATGAGAGAATAAGTAGCACTAAAATGAGAATAGCTCTGAATCACTTTTATGCTTTAGGGAATTGGCACCAACCCAAGATGAGCTTTAATTCACCTAGGTTTCAGAGTCTGGAAAAAAACAACATAAGTTTAAACCTCTCTTCTTTATAGGATGAGATTCTGAGTTTCCATCATTCTATTTAATTTTGTTTTGATTTAAACTGGAGGAATAATAGTGTTCATACATACTCTATTGCTTTCAGGGATTTAATAATATTTTTTTTTACTGAGTGTATGATATGTCAATATTTGTGAAAGTACACTGCACAACAAAATTGCATCTTAAGCCACCAGCTGCTTGAGCTGGGCAGCTTGGGGCAGAGGAGTATGTATATAAGGAAGTTTTCTATTCAAGCAAGGAAAGTCATATTTGTTGGCAAAGTTTCTAAAATGAGTGTTCTAATTACTCCTAGCAAGTCACTGAAAACCAATTAGATGAATGTAAATATGATTCCTTGAAATAAAGTCACATCATTGCATAATAAATATATTTTAATGAGAGTAAAATGCAATACCTAAAATAACTTTTAAAATATTTTCTTCCTAATCCTTTCAACCAATAAACTCTTCAACAGAGAACATTTCTGGAAAATGTCCATCTCCTAGAAATGCTTATTGCTATTGAGTTTAGCATGCCTGTTGCAGATTTATCTCCTTCTTTGTTAGTTTGGTAAAAACACAGAGCAACTTGACAAAAATCACATTAAAAAAAACCCAAACAAACAGGAAATCTACACTGAAAGAACCAACCTCTTCCAATAGAAAACTATATGAAAACTGTTAGACAATACTTCAAGGTAAACATCATATGAAAACCATTTCTAGCTTGATGAAAGAAATTTCTGATCTTAAACTAATTGTTCTTTATATTGTTTCTTAATTAGAAAATTAGCTACATGAATTTTCTTGACACTCCCAACTTTTCTTGAAAAGCAGCAAACCTTTCTCTTTTAGTTATGCCATTGGTGAGTACAATCCATCTTTTGTTCCACAGTTTCCTGTTCGAAGAATATTTGCACATTGCATTTGCCTATTCAATTCACCATCTCTGATAACAAAGGGAGCCAACCACTGAGATACTTAAAGTGTAAAAAGTTAAGGAGCAATAAAACATCTTTTAGACATTGGTAAACCTGCTCCCAGAATGGTATAATGGAAGTGGATTGAGAAATGCTAAGAAAACCATACCTCTCTTGTGGAGTTTTGCTTTCCAATGCCCCTCCAGCTTTTTATGTAAAACTACACTCTAACTCTCTTTTTCTTCTCAAAGGTGCTTAGAATTCCTTGAGAGGACAAAAATCCCACAAGTCAAAGCCTGAAAGAAATCATCCCACTTCATATCTTTTGTTCACACTTACCATGTAGTTCAGGTATTTTGTAGTAGGGTCAAGGTGTGAAATTTGCCTTTTGTCCTGTTTCACCCAGTGAGAAAAGCAAACCATCCTAGGCAATGCTCCAGAAGACTAAACCTCTACTTCACAAAAAGTAAATCTGTTTAATATTAATAACCTACATAGCACTGCCCACCCTTGTAGGATGGTGATGATGAAACCACTTTTCCAGTCTGACATTCCAACATGTTATGTCAGAAATTTAATATCTAAATCTCCTTTAGAGATATATTTCCAAGTACCCCACGTTCACAGTATTTTCCTGCAGGCTGAACTTATTTTTAAAGTCTCTGCATATTTGCTTGTCCAAGAAAAGGATGCCAAATGCCATTCCTATCAACTACTAAATACATATATGTGATCCATTTGGAAAGTATTGCAAAAATTTGAAACTGTAAATATCTTTGCAAGCTGCAGAAAAATCAGATCGATATGCTTAAAGGTGCTATGAATACATGAGTGCCAGATGTAATGGGCTACAGAAAGCACCACTCCTTTTTGTTGTTTACTACTTAAAGTCCACATGGCAGGCCAGTGATAAAAACAAATCTCTTGACTAAGAAGGTTACTAACTGATGAGCAGTGTCACCGTTTACTGAGGTAAAAGTAGAGAAAACAAGGACAAGGCAGTGTTTAATAATATCAAACTAATAGCAGGACAGCTTTGAATTTATAGAAGCTCTAAACCACCTGGTTTCCACAACATAGAGCTCAGGGTGGAATTATTGTTCTAGTTCTCCTGTAACACTGCCATGATGGAGGGCTTGGTTTTCCAAAATAAATATAATCAAAACAATCCTGGGCAGTTGTGTATACCCAAAACACTCTGCAGGACAAGGCACAGATGTGAACAAATGGCTCAGAAGTACACTTTATAACCCTTGTGGTTATTTTCTGCTGAATTTAAGGGGGAGAAGTAACAAACAATATATTTTTCCATATTTCAGGAAATATTTGATACCAGTCAAGCTTATCTCAAGCTAGTGGGCATTCTCTTGAATTTAAAATCAGATGGATGATATCTCTTCTAGCACAATTGCTACATTTTACATGATTGTATGTAGTCCAAGTTTTGATTATGGCCCATGGGTATTCTTGCAATATGAATTGATTGATTGTACAGGTTTTTAGTTATATTAATAACAAATATGTAAGGCAAACTTAAATCAAGACAATAAGTGCAGTAAACAGCAGAATAGTTGCATAAAAAGTATAATTATTATATTGAGAAATAGAGAAGAGAATGGGAGAATAAGTTTATTAATTGAAATAATTTTTCTCATCCCAAGTAAATTTGGAGACTCATTTGTCCACAACTTAGTGAGATACACCTGGGGTCACTGTGAGGAGATTATTCTTTTGTCTAAGCCCTGGATTTACCTCATCAAAATGTGTCTGTCTACAAACCAGGTACCAGGTTTAGCTAGACCTCGACAGTCTCACCGTGCCTGATGCAAAGAGGTGAGGTCACTTCTGCATTTCTGAACTCTACCTGTGGGTATTGGTCTCTTCTCCCATGTGAAAAGTAGAGAGAGGAAATGGCCTCAGGTTGTGCCAGGGGAGGTTTAAAAAGGATATTATGAAAAAATCTTTTCACTGGAAGGATGGTCAGGCATTGGAATAGGTTGCCCAGGGAAATGGTGGAATCATAATCCCTGGAAGTCTTCAAAGGGTGTGTGAATGTGGAACCTGGGGACATGGTTTAGTGATGAACACAGTGGTGCTGGGTTAATGGTTGGACTTAATGATCTTTGGGGTATTTTCCAACGTAAGTAATTCCATGACTCTAAGGGTTGGTAAGAAAAAAAATTAGTTTTCTTCAGAATGAATTATCAGGATGAGTTCATTTATAGCAAGCATTGATTTAGAGTTTCAGTGTTGCTAGTTTATGTATTCAATGCACTTTTTCAGGTTTTAGCTACTCCAACTCTTTAGACTATCACAGAAAATTTTGGGATGCAAAGGATATAGGTTTGAGGTATACCAGCATGAAGTTTTGAAAGTTTTTATTTAAATGACATATAGACCTCTATCAGAAATCAGTAGATTTACAGAATACTCTTCTGGAGTTTATAATTTTATTTTCATTATTAATAATGAGTTTTCTTCTGGCATAAGCTGGCACACCTCCTTTGAAATCAATGAGACTGTGCCATTTTATTATAACTGAGAATTGAACCCATTTTACAAGTTTTTGGTTGTTGATATTCTGTGAAATAAAAGTGCATTGGTTTTGAGCTGAGCCCTCATTGCACCAAATAGTCTGGCAATTTTGCGTGCCAAAACTGTGGGCTGTTGGTGTGTGGCAAATGTGCAGATGATATAAGGAGGACCTGGAAACAGAAAGAAATCTCTTCCTGAGCTCTTTCATCCTGCACATGTGGTGCCACTTTAGTCAACAAAAACAGTTTATTTCCTTATGTACTTCTTTAATTTTCTTTTTGTTCCACTATCTGGAGATTTTTTTCACTTTATTCGGGGTATAACAATTTTGAAAATGTTGTTTTAGTTTATTTTTTGATAGAGTGCCCAGAAGCTTTTGCTCTGAAGAAGAAAGCTTCACAGTGTAAAAATTTTAGCATTTAAAATTAAGTTTCTGTCTTACAAATATTTGCAAACATGCTCAATTCAGAGGTAGTCAACCTAAAATGTCTGAACTATGAATGTTTTGCAAGCATATGGTATGAACAGATGATACAGAACAGGATAATACGAGTTTGTAAAAACAGCCTTATCATGGCTGAGTTCTAAAGTTATCCATCTAACAGAATCCAAGAAACTACTATAACTTGCTTTGCCATGTAGAATTACTCTATATAATTACTATGACTGTGGTTATTAATTTACATTTTAAATACAATGACTATATATTTACTGTTAGTTATGTTTTTTGGAATCTATTCAAGGAATAAAGACAAAGAAAAATCTTTTTAATTATGTACCACTGTTTTAATTATATGGGACTACGTTTTGAATTTGTGCAAGAAAGAATATTAATAATTAAGGGATGTTTTTGTTACTGCTGAGCAGGGCTTACACACAGCCAAGGCCTTTTCTGCTCCTCACTTCACTCCACCAGCAAGTAGGTTAGGGGTTCAAGAGGAGCTGGGAGAGGACACAGCTGGGACAGCTGGCCCCAAGTGACCCAAGGGATATTCCAGACCATATGGAGTCATGCTCAGCATATAAGGCTGGTGGGAAAAGAAGAAAGGGAGGGGACATTCAGTGATGGCCTTTGTCTTCCCAAGTCACTGTTACATGTGATGATGGAGCCCTCCTTTCTGGGGGTTGGCTGAACACCTGCCTGCCCATGGAAAGTGGGGAATGTGTTCTTTGTTTTTCTTTGCTTGTGTGTCTGGCTTTTGCTTTACCTATTGAACTGTCTTTGTCTTAACTCACAAGTTTCACACTTTTACTCTTCTGATTCTCTCTCCCGTGTCACCAGAGGATGATGAGTGAGTGACTGTGTGGGTTTGAGTTCCAATTGTGGTTAAAACACAATAGTGGAATAGAGCAAAGTGAAATAAATCCTTTGTCTGAGGACACTTTGATCACTGAAACTAAGATAATTAAGAAATTAATGTGATATCACAGTTATGAAATAAGAAACAAATGAGAGAATGAATAGGTTGCTAATTTACTACGTAAATAAAAAAAAGTAATTCCTACATATCGGATAGGAAGAAGCAATCAAAGAGGATTGATTGAACAGATGAACCTATTTTTCAGAGGGGTTGTTAGAGATACCGTGTTTTATTGTATTTCAAGACCAATAGAGACCACTATTGCTATCCATTTTAAACTCTTACATCATAAAACAAAGAATTAAGCCAATGATTTTGCAGTGTGCAGATAATTTTTGATTGATCCAGAAAACATCCTTCAGTGAGATATCCCTAAAAGGTTCAAAATGCTGAAATGAAATACCTATGTTATTGATAAACCACCCTATTATTGTACTATTTTTCTTACAGTTTCAGCCCTTGGATGTAGGTACATTTTCCACCAGTTTAAAGACTCTCCTGCAATTTTAGCAATGTTGCTGACCAGTAAGATTTACTGATGACCTTAGAGAAAATGCATCAGGACAGTAAAAAAAAGACAGTGTGGAATAGCAGATTTAGGTAAATAGGAGGACTGAGAAAGAAATGAGGGGAAATATGTGATGTCAGTTTTGTGAAATAAATTCTCATCACAGGAGAAACATGGCAAAAGAAATCACATTTTTGCCAGATGCATGAAAAGCAAAACATATGGCTTGTTTGTCTCACATTTTTTGCATATTTCTTCTGTGTTGACAGACAGGTTTTGGGAAGATGGAAAGTGCCTTTCATTTCAGTGAAATGTCCATATACTTTTAATCTTTCTAACTACTAGATTTGCCTTCTTGAAAAGGACTGTTTCAAATGGTTAAAAATTATTCTAAAGAAAAGTAAAGCAAGGAATATATTGCAAAAATTAAAGAATAATCCAGAAATTTTAATCAAGTCCTACCATTTTGTAAAAGGTGTCTTTTTTAAGGAAGCTGTCTTTTTTCCAAATTCCTGGGGAGAGGATTTTAGAAATGAAAGGAAATATTTATATGTCTCTTTATTTATTAAGAGAGAGGAAAATCTGTTCAGCCTTGCTTTTATTTCCCCATTCTTTTAGCTACGTTTTACCTGTGACTGAAAAAAACTCTCTTCTTTTTAAAAACAGTTATCAATTTCAAAGAGTAGTTTCTTGCTGGTAAGACATTTTTCATTTAAACACAAGAAAGGAAAAAAACCAAACTCATATTACTGTCCTACCATCCCACAATATATTCAGGCATTAATACAGTTAACACTGGTTAAAAAGTTAAAATAAATTCCTGATGCAACTGACCTACAGTAAAAAAAAAGACAACCCCAGAATTTTTCTACACTTGTGACAGTGCCTAAATATAGATGCCTGGTCCTCGGAATAGACTTCACAGATGGGATCCCAAGTTTGTCTCAGTCTGAGGAGACATTTTGGCAGCTGAGAGTGGGCTCTGCAATACACAGTGTGTTGGGCAATAGAACAGCAAAACATAGTGAAGAAAACTGTCCTCTTCAAGGCCTGAAGTATGTCTGTCCCTTGAACATGTGGTCTTGCTTCACAGATCCTAGCCTTGCATCTGGATATCCTGGGAACACGATGTCTGTACATCTAAAGAGTTTTCAAGTTCAAAACACCTCCATTTGGGCATAAAGCATAGCTGTAAGACCCCATACCTATGTTCTTCCAAGACCTTTCAATTCAAGGAAATCTTGTTAACAGCACAAAGCACTTGGTTTAACTCCTTCCTCATTTTATCACGGCCTGGGTACCGCAAGCAAGGAATGAAGACCCTTCCTTTTCACAAAGAAGCAGGTAAAGGGAGAACTTATTTATAAATAGGAATTTCATGGTCTAGTCTTTCTTTTTTCCTTTTGTCATCTTGCCATTTTTGAAACTTCTTTTTTTTTTAAGAACTGTGTGAAACTACAACTCAAAAGGGTGTGGTAACTTAGTTGTGGGTAACTGCCACTGTGCTGGTAGTTAAGTACAAAAGTTTAGTGCAACATGTCTTTGAAAATAATCCCAGAGTGGTGACACTAATGATTTTTATTATGAAGATGAGATATGATAATTATAAATTAATATCCAACATGTGTGTTGGCAGTTAAAGTAAAATAATTGCTATGGATTAAAACTCAAAAGAACTACACAAGTCATGTAATAAGGGCAGAATTATGCTGTACATCAGGAATTAAACAGGCATCAGTAATTAAACAGGCATCTGACTTAAGAGATGTCCTCTGAAGTGCACTGCTTAAAAGCAGGAGTACAGTGGAGTCAGCAAGATAAAATAGCAGCCAATAGGACTATTCATGTTTAAAAGTATGTAAATACTTTTGGGGTAACTAGGCATATGTTTTCCATGGAGGAGTAATGTAAAATTCAATTAATAGATATGTTTTCAGCCAAATATTTTAACAGTATGCAGCAACTATAATAGGGATCTGTCTGACAAGAAGTTGTGTAAAAATTGAGTAAGAGTCCTGAGATATGTGCCTTTGTACAATACCTTTATAAATCACTCCTGCAGAACCAAGTCAGCATCCTGCTATGCACAGCTGCTTGCCCAGAGAAGTTCAAATAAAATTAAAAAGTATAGAAAAAAAAATAATGTGGAAAAACACTATACAGCTGAAAAATTAGGCAAGCACAGTTTGTACTGGGTCATTAGTCATGTATTGGCAAGTCTGGATTATCCAGGGTGTCACCAGCTTAGAAGTCATTTGACATTCTGATTTAGCCTGTAAATATCTAGTCACATGCTAAACAAAACAATCATTTTTTGCTCATGTTATTTTAGCATAAGATTCTTTATCTCTTTAGAAACTCCTGTCAGTGTTATGGAATTTCAGCATACAGAACAACTGAAGAAGCAAGCCCTTAGCTAAGCCACTTATAAACTTCTCTGCTTTTACAAAATGGGTTATCCAAGTGCAGTAGTCTATCTGATGGCAGTTGCTCACACTTTATTGAGCTGAGCCAAGAGAAATACAGGTAAGATCCAGAAATCCAATGGCAACTAAACCAAAGTTCATTGGATTGCAATTAAAGGTTAACATAGATTTAAAAATCTTCCACAAATAAGAATGAGTCATGCAACTTTGGTTAAAAACAAAGTTCATTTCAGAGAATGCCCAAGAAAAATCCTGCTCCATGGAAGTGGACAAAAATTGTATTTTTGGAGTGAGCAAAGGAGCTTTACAAACAGGGCACATAATAATATTATCCAAACAGTTAGATACATTTTGGATCTTAGAAATTATGAGAATACTGAATTTAAATGAATAAAATCTACTCCAATGCACATACACAGAAGATGAGCAAGGAATGCTTTATCCATTTACAAAACAAATGAATGAAGTCTTTACCATTTCTCCAGGTGCATTAGATTAAAAGGATATCAAGCCAAAGAGACTGTTTCAGACTGCTAAAAGCAAATACTCCATTAAAAGCAGATTAACACTGAAAGCACAATTGTTCTACACATTTTTCTTATAGATTTTAGTGTCACCTACTAGGGTGCAAAATACAGATGATGACTGGAAAACCTAGGTCAGGGACTAAAGGTGAATTCAAGGTGAGAAGTGTCTTAAGAAAAGAAAGAGAGAAAGAAACACTAAATATACTCAGCCAGAAAAACTATAAGATGAATTGGTATGATGGCTTAGATTACACTTTTCTTTTAGGGATAGTGTCCTTACTAATAAGTAGAGGAAATCAATGCCAGAGCTGAAATGAGAAGAGTGTTTTTACAGAATTTAGCAATATCTACCAGGAAATACAAGGGTCTAGAAAATATTTATTGTAAAACAGCCAAGGAATTGTATTCAAAATTGAAAATGGGAAAATATATTAGCATAGATTCCTGACAGCTGGACAGCTAGAGAGAGTTTATAGGTTTTCTAGTATTTGCATTCTTTAAACACTGTTCTAGATTAGTAGGCTGCTATTGCCTATTGCCAATTGCTTCCATTGATATTCCTAGATATTTATATTAGTTTTCCCTGAAATATTTAGAGGATAGTTAAGAATTATTGAGATTTCATTTTATTGGCAATCCAAGACCTATTTCTAAAAAATTGGAATGTACTCTGTGTTTCAGGAAGAAATCACAAGAGCAGGAAATCTCACTGGCAAAGTATTGTTAGGACAATAACTGAAAAAATCTTTTAGTCTGAGTGGAATTACTTAAGTCTCTTACCTGCCTTTAGATAAAAGGCATACTATGTCTTTAGAAGTACCGAAGGATAAAAGTGAGGAATAATACTTAGAAACAAAAGCAGTAGACAAATAGCTACTTGCATTATTCATGAATGGTCATTTGACTCAGAGGTCAGAGTTTTGATCTCCCTCCAACAAGGGTTACTGCTCAAATAACATCAGCACATTGCAATCACAGAGTAATATGGCAGTAAAAATAAAGCATACTGGCACTTGACAATAGTTTGGAATAGTAAAGTGGTACAGTGATATGGCAAGTGAGGTCAATGTCTAGTTAGGAGCTATAATTGTTTACGAGCCTGTCTGGAAAAGCAGGTTCTGATGTTTATGCTCAAGGTTCTTGGTGAGTAGAGATTTGGCCAGACTGGTGGAAAAAGTAATGCTTTTTAAAAGAAGTTCAGCTTTTAGAATGGCTTCCAGCCCTTATATTTTTGTTCATAGAGAATGAATGGCCACTAGGACTGCAGAACAGTCCTTGGGGCTTATGATTTAGGCATAACAAAGGCAGTTCACAACATAGCTGTAGATCCAGCACTAGTGATTTTAGGCAGTGTGCTCTTCTTATTTTGAAATGTTCTCAAATACAGTTTTTCTGACCAGCCATTTAGTCGGGTTCTTTAGAAATATACTCCTATTTCTCCCCTTTTTCTGTTTGGTTACAATGTTGTCTGCTTTAAGTCCAAAAAATATTTTAATAATGCTGATTATTTCTGTAACCTGTGGCTCAGCAGATGGGCTTTAGCGGTACAGTGAGAGTATATTTGGAGCCCAGACAAAACCTCAGTGGAACCAAAACTAGACATTCAAAAGTCCATGCCATGTTTATGTAGTATTTTCTAATATTTCACATGCAATTACATTTAGTGTCTGGCTGCCCTCTAACTTACCTGGCTCCGCTTTGTGGCTTCCCTAGTCAATAATTTAAACACAGAAAAAGAAGAAATGTTTTCATCTCTGTCTGTTTTATGGATTATAGGAGCTGAGTCAAAGTGAATTTACCAGTAGGCTAGACAGGGATGAACAAAGATGAAAATAGATTTCAGACCTGTTATTTAATTCAGGAAGCTTCTGCAGGTGGTGAAAATTAAACATTTTCATCTATCCCGAGTTTTACTAGACTTGAGATTCCTTTTCTTTCTGTAGTGAAATTAAAGCTTCAGCAATCATGACTAGTCTGAGGTCTTGTTTTTAGGAAGAGATGACCCTAAAAATTAAAATTTATTATCAGATCCATTTTTTTGGCTGAAGTTGAGGGCTTTTAGACATATAACTATATTGCTTGTAACAGAATTTGAGTTTGCCCTAAAGTTCTTACATGGATCCATATCATTGTTTTTCTGAAATATGAGGACATCCAAGTTCATTCCTCATTTTAATAAATAGGAAATAATGATATTGTCTTGTTTTCCCTTAACTGCATATGATTTGGCTGTAGCTCCCTTTGCAAGAACAAATTGTTTAAATCAAATTATGGCATGTATACCAATAGCGGTGGTAAAGCTACTTCAAAGTATGTGCAGCAAAATATCTGGCCCCCTGCCTTTTCCCGGGAGAAGATGTGGAACAGCTGTTTGGCCGGCGAGCTCCGGCCGCTCAGCTCTGAGAAACACGCAGGGATCGCTGCAGAGGTGGCAGATGCCACAACCTGTGCGCCTCAGTCCTTGCCTTGTGGTGGCATTTGTCTGTGCAGGATGTACAGATACATAGAATTGCACATTTTTGGCTATCAAAATATGCCTCCGGTTTTCGGTAAGCTCTAGCTTAAGTGCAAATATTTCTGCAGTCAACATTGTCTTGTGAGACCTTAGCCTAGACTACAGACAGGATTGGTTAAGATTCCTCTTACTATTTATTTTTAAGCTAGTTATCTTTAGGTTGTGTTATGCTCAAAAGGAAGGAGTAGAAACTTGTGTGGTATGAGTCATCTTCTGGTAAATAAATTATTTAAAATAGGTCAGACAAATCACTCTCTAGGAGTAATTTTTTTTTTTTGTCAGACTACAAAAGAAATCTTGACACTAGTTAAAACAGATGTATCCATATTATATGCTTTTAATATGAGGTCAGATAAATCCCTGTATTTGTGCAGAAAATGTTCACAGTGACTTAGAATAATTTCATGCGACTGGAAATATGATAAATTAAAGATTATTTGAATTATTCTTTCAAAAGTTTACACAAAATCACTATAGAAAACCTGAGCCTGAACTTTAGGAGAATGCAGATACTACAAGTGTGCATGTTTGTGCACATTCAAATGCCAAATTAAGGCATCTTTGAAGGTTGTTTTTTACATGGGCTCAAATTTTAGAATGCTGATTTAAAACAACATCTAGTATGGGACATTACCGGGGACAGCTATTTAGAAACAAGTGTATGAAACTCCCTCGTAGACAATCATCCAAGAAATTATCATTGGGAATTTTCCCCTTATCCTCCACCACATAATGGCATGTGGATAACCCATATAAGAGTGGATCAGATAAAAAGGACTAAGCGGAGGTGATTCGCACTCAAAAAAGGAGGTTCACAACAATTTTGACTGGAGTTCTGATCTACTCAATGCTCAGAGAAGAATAAAGCCTAAAAAATAAACTACTAGACTACTTGCCTATATTTTTGTCTTGCAGTTCTTTTGTTAATTCTTCCACACAAACAGACATATGAATACCCAGGATTTGAATTGCTGTGCTGGTATGTTAAGATTGCCATGGGATTTATTTAAATAAATAAAATATTTGGTTGAAAAAGGGTTATATTATTAACTACCATCTGCCTTCTTTGGTTGGAAAAAAGGCAGAGTTCATAGCCTTTAGCTTGGGTGAGGTGGTGGTATTAGAAATGAGCTAGTGAAAACAGCTTAACTGTACTCTATATAAAGAAAAAAGTTGGTAAACAAATCCCACTTGGAAAACAAGCAGACTGCCGAGTTTTGGCAGCCTTGCTTTTGTATTATTTTTGCCTTGTGTTGTTTTTTTAATTAAATGAAGCAAGGCAGAGCATTCAGAGCATGACTCAAGCTATTGCTAAAAGTATTAAATTAGATTAGCTTGGCATTTAAGTCCCAGCAATTTTGACTCAAATTCTTGGACTGTAAAGAAGGGAAGCCTTGAGGAATGAGGCTGAGGTCATTCCTTCCTTCTGAAAAGTCAAGTCCACATAAGCATCAACACAGAAAATTCTTCTTAATGCTGTTTCTCTGTCATCCATATGTCTTGGTTATGTGGTATGTCTTAGCAAGACAGTTTATTAGATGTTTCTGCACATAATTTGGGAGGGGAAAGGAGAGAGGAAATTACAGGACATTATACATGGGGTGTGTATAGGGCGAACGCACTGTGTACGTATAAATCCTTTGAGGTTTTTTCATGTTACCAAGTGTCCTTTTTCAGAATGTTTCAATCCACTGTGCCTGTTCTACCATAATATTAAGAGCTGTGTTGCATCTGCTTCCACACTATACACCAAAAGCAGGCTTCCAAAAAAGGAGACACTGCTTTATCTTAGGGCTGGGGGAGGTACCTACATTAAAAACCATCTAAAATAATTTAAATTTCACTACAAAGAACCACAGTCCATAAATTGCAAAGATCCTCTTTTGCCTGTGAAGAGACTATATTTCTTTTTTTCTATCCCCTTTACTTTTCTTCCTGGTGAATGTGAGCTCGAGAACTGTAGTTTTAATATAAAGTGAAGAGGCAGAAACATTTAGAAAAAACAGAGGATGACATAAGGCTTAAAGGTTAAGTAGGTTCAGCTCCTCTGATTAAAAAAATAAAAAGTCACCTACTTTATACAGGAACGTAGTGACCTTTCATTTATTTACCACTGTCTGACAGCAAACCCTCTGTGCCTTCAGATGTTTGCAGAGCAGAGCACCCAGCTCTGACCTCGGTTCTTACTGAGACTTTCCTGTTATTCTAATGCCAATATTTACCATCCATGGCTACTAATACTTGTAGGGCCATATGCTTTTTCTGCAAGGAAGTCTGTCTAATTTGGGAGGAAAATCACATTTTATCTAAAAGTTTCCAGTGATCTGAATAAACCTAAATATGGATAACAAACATTTTTATCAGAAAAGTGCCTTAGACCTATGATTTATTTTTTAAATTATATCCTATCATATGCCATGCTACTCTTTATTTAAATTACCGTCAACTAAAAGTGTAATTTTACATTCTGGATTTGTGACAACACGAGTTTCATTTATTGCATGCAAACTGTAAAGTTTAGGTCCTTATTAGGCAGTAAGTAACTGACTTTAAGCTATCCAGTGATGTGATTTTGATATACTGGATAAATTTTAAATGCATCCCTTTAAAATACCAAAGCATTGGGCTTAGTCCCATTGTATCAGACGCCCAAGAAAAGTCAATGTCTTCACACACAGGAGTAATGGGGGAAAAGAGAAAAGAAAAAGAGATTGCCTCCCATCTTTTCTCTTTGAAAGTTCATAGACCAAAGTATTAAAGTGTTTCCTTAGTGCTCCCTCCACAAAAGAGCTCAGATCTGAGTCCCACAGATCTGACTTGAAGGATGCAACCTATGGGCAAAGGGTGTGACATTTCCTCATGAGAAGTTCTAAACTTCCTGGCTGTAAAATGCAAAGCCAGAACTGCATAGAACTGATTACTGCAGCTCTGGAGCAGATGTTTACTGTTCTAGCAAGTTATTCCTCTTAACAGTTTTCCGGTGATGCAAGTTAAGCAGGAATGGAACCCAAATTTGTGGACTTCACTTTTGTAGATGAAAGGTAATTTATTTATATTTTTTTTAACAAAGAAGCTTTTGGAACAACAAAGATTACTAAACCTGGGAAAGAAAAAAAAGGGAAAAAAAGTAAACAAAACAAAAAACCACAACCCCTACCACCACCAACAACCAACAAACCAACCAAAACAATAAAAAAACCAAACCAAATAGACTCATCCCAAGATATATGAAGAATTTGCAACATCAGTGACCATGATGGGAAACAGTTTAATAACCACAGATTCTCTTGAAGACCAATGGTTTTTATGTCTAATATACTATTGTTGCTCTTTTCACCTTCACAAATTATGCAGAAGTTAATATAGTCCAAACAGCACAAGTAAAAAAGATAGTATTGAAATCAGGATTACACTATTATCATTTGTTGGGCCAGAATAAAAGTAAAAACCAGCATGCACCCATAAAACTAGATTTGTGATAAAAGTAGTTTTAAATGAGTCTCTGCAGAGCTAGTCCAAGAGCCTTTTTCTTTTTTTTTTTTTGTCACATGTAGGAAGCAAGTACTCTACTAAAGAAGCAGAAAACAATTCAAAGACTGCAGCAAGTCAGTATTTGCTTCTATAAAAAATCATGACAACAAACCCAAAACAAATCTTAAAAACTAAACAAATAAACAAAAAACTCCACAAAAACAATACTATCCAAAATTGAACCAAACAGTAGATCTTTGACACATTCTTCCTTTATGATTGGATTTTTAAAATAAATCAATAAATACAAAAAATTGTACAGCAGCAAGATTATTTTAGTTATGAGGAATATCTACTTCAAAGTGCATGTGTTGAATATTCACTACTATAATAATCCTGAACTAACAATTGACATATTACTTAATCATTTAAACATAAAATTTTGTGTAATTTTCTGCTATCTCTTAAAAAACACAAATGGTTTTATTTGCAGAAGTGTGCATCTTGACACTTTTTCCATGAACAAGAATTGGGAAGAAATACTAATGTTTGTTGCCTTGTTACAAATGCATGGCAATCAAAAAAAAATAGATATAATTTGTAATGATTTCATTAGAGATGAGAGTTTCCTTCTTTCAATTGCCTACCATTGTTAATAAAAAGAAGAAAAAGAAGAAGAGAAATGGCAACTGTCAAAATCTGCAAAATTATTTTAATACCTAGAACTGTTTCTAAAAAGTTTCAAAAAATTGCACAAATATGGCCAATGCAGTTGTAATTGAACATATGCAATGAAAATTCTTCAGTGAATACTGTTCTAAATATAACTTTAACTTCTTTTTACTGGCTTTGTCAGGGAAAAAAAAGGCTTTAATATTTTACTACAGTATGAATTACCAGAAACATCATCTTTAGTCTGAGCTACACATATAGGCAGATGACTGTCTGTCTGTTGTTCAGGGCTGTCTGGGATTCAGAAGTTAGGCAACCATACCCAACCTACGGACCCATGCACAGGAGCCATAAACATGCTGTGAGCAGCGTGGAGCTGAGCAGGAGAAGGTGGAAGATGGATTTTGCCATAACAGCCTTATGGCTACAACTCTGATTTTCACTGGGTAACCTGGATGCAATCCTTCCTTATCCAGTAGTTTGAAATCTGTTTCTCAGAGAAGAGGTTGCTAAGCTACGACCTGTTCTGGGGAAGAGGAGGCAACCTGTACCCCTTCTGAGCTGTTTCCTGCTGTGCTCTCAATGATACAGTGTATGGAGAGGTAATAGAAATCAAATGTCAAGACAACCAGAGAATCAGCAGAAATGAAGCTCAGCTGAGCACCAGTTTCCCAGTTCAAGCTGAATCCCTACCTTGGTAGCCTAGCAGGGAGACCGTTCAGGTGGGTATGTCAAATACCTTTTTCCTGCTCTTGGAACATACTAAAGGGATAGTGCCTGTGTTAGTGCTCCAGACTGGAGCTTCCTTCTGGCTGCAGAGCTCTGTGTGATGGGACACCATGCATTGTTCTGGCTCAGTGCTGCTGAGGGACGTAGCCCAGTTCAAACAAGAAATTCCAAAAGCAAGTGCAGCAGGCACAGTGGTGGCAGGACACCGTGCTTCGCACTGGGTCAGTGCTGCTGAAGGACGCAGCCTGGCTCAAACAAGAAATATGGAATGCAACCTGCCTGATCATCCAGCTGCTGCCAACAACTCTCCCCATACAGGTAAGCTATTGGTACTGCTGCTTAGAAAAAAGTCATCATGAAATTACTCAGCAACTGAGAGTCAAAAGTACTCAGCTAATAAAAGAGGCATGTTAAATTAAATGGGTGTAGAGCAGGTAGCCTGAGCACCTCTAGGTATGTGGTTCTCTGGATGACATGTACTATTAAAAAAGTTATGCTGCATTGTGCACAAAATGAAAATAAGACTCAGTAGCAGTAGCTTGAGAGAGAGTTAACATACAGAAAATTACTTTTAAATGGCTTAGCATTATGATAGGTAGAGCTTCAAATACTTAAATCATAGATTACTTCACATTAAAAAAAAGGTTAAAAACCAAGTTGAGATTAGTAAAAATTACCTACTTTTACTTCCATTATGATAAATCCTCAGCTTGTTCCTGGAGAGATCTAACGTGTCTGAATGCTGTGGAGTAGAAACTGTCTCCACCTACACAAGGAACTCTGCAATGTGTCTCGTGTGCAGGGCTGTCCTGGGCACTGACCCATGGCACAGGTTTGCTCCCTGCATCATCAATCAAGGAGGCAATTTGAACACCAAGGTGGATGGACAGCCTCATTAACTCTCTCTCCACCAGAACAATTTACTAAATATAGAAGTGTACTGCATTTTTTCTTTGGGAATTTTGGTTGTAAACAGAGGAACACAAAAGCCACAAGTAACGGTAAATGTTTTCATTCTAAATTTGTGCATGGCTATTTTTAGCCCAGGCAGGACTTGTTTTTTGAAAGTAAGGAAGAGGGAATTGCTATAAAGAGCCACTTTCTCTTTCAGATCAACTTATGTGCAAAATAAATGCATCAACATTATTCTTCATCTACGCTGTGGGTGTCCTCAAATAAAGGATTTGATTCAGGAACTGAAGTTCACATTGAGCTAGGAAAACTTTCCTTGAGTGATCTTCTGTTCTTCATCTGGTTAAGAGAACATGGACGGTGCTGTCATTAACTAAGCAAGCTGGATAGAGATATTGTGCTGATGCTTGTTGCCTTAAGCCTCAAGCCCAACTACAGCAATCTATTAACACCACAGGAGAAGCCATATTCAGGCAATTAACACAGAAGGAAGTCAAGAACTCCAAAACTTTTTTAGGTAAAGAGCTTTGTGTGTTTTAAAAAGAGAGGGACACTGTATGTCCTTTACCATTTCTAAAGGTGCATTGTGCTGTTTGGAATGGATTTTGCTGTCTTATGCATCAGTAGTAATTCCAGAGTTGTGCTGGACTTCCACTGATGCCAAGAGATGCAGGCTGCAAATCTAAAATCCAGTACATTCCCAAAACAGAAGTTCTTAACTTCCAAGTCGTATGACCATAGCTGTCTGTAAAACAGCTGCCTCTACTGATGTGTTGGCATAGAACCATCACTGCCTGTAGAGCTACAGACACTCAAAGTGAAGATCTGACTTCCTTTTGCACTTGAGCAAAGATGGGAGCCAATGTATAAGAGGTATGTTGGACTACGGCAATATTTATTGGCTAACTAAAGGGAGATAAATAATTTTGAAATTATAAAGCCTAAATACAAGGATTTAGTACAAGTGACACTGTGAGCATTTAAGGATTCTGAGCATTACACTGGATAAACAGAAGTTTAAAGCCTGGATGACAAAATCAATCCTTTCTCATAGAAGGCGTTGCCTAAAAAAAAAATACTGAGAAAGAATCCCTCCTCTGAGACATTTAACAACTGCACAGGCATTTTCCCAAGGGGGTGGTACAGACAGATGGATGTAAATCCTCTGGCTTCTTTCCCCACGAGCTTTACTCCAGACTCCAGAGGACTCTTTGCTTGAAGGCAGATTGAGCAACTGCAGAGCTGCACTTTTCCTTGGAAGTAGCTATGGAGCACGGCTCCTGCTGCAAGTAGAAGGGAAGCACATGGTTCTGCTGAATTCCCTGCTGTCCATCAACTTTTGGTTTAGGCTGGAGAATTTGGCTCTGAGGAAAAGTGTTTAAGTTCATCCTATCCTCTGGTGAATAACAACAGCCATGCTTGTGTTACCTTGTGGAGTAGAGTAAATAATCATTGGAAAGCTGGCAATTGTAGTTAAATGACGGGCAACATTTTTAGAGAGAAGAAAAAGCAGATGACTTCCTGGCCCTGAGTTTTGTATATTTCTCTACATTTATTACTCTGTTGAAATGTTTCCTCAAACCATAATGATGCAACACATAATCTCTTATTCAGCTGAAACCATAGATGGCATAGAATACAGGGAACACAGTTCTAATCAAAGAAAAAAGGAGTAGACATTGGATCTGATCAAGCAGTCTGGTTATTTTATAGCTATTCTGGCCTTCGGGAAACAGATTTTTTTCCAAACAGAACCTGTTAGAATACAGACATTTTTTGACATGCGGAAAGTCTGTATTTGTTTGATCCTGACCAACAATCTGAATGTATATCAACAGAAGGAGAGCACACATCTGCCACAACAGGCATGTTTACAATCATTTTAATGACACCATTAGGTTCTCTTTGCCAGTGTTCACTTATTTCAGCCTTTTATACAAAAAACATATGACATAAGTTTACCACCTGTACACAACGGAATCAACCCATTTATATGAATAATTTTAATGGCAAAACATAGCTCAATAGTTTCTTCTGTTCAACAACATAATTGTGGGGTCACAATTATGTTTATTCAGAATACACAGAGTTTTTGTGTTTCTGCAGAAGGTTTCTTTTCCACAAAGCCTAGGCTGAGAATTACTCTAAACAGTACTTATCATTCTTGAAAAATGCACAAACATGCTTTAAAGATGGGCCACTTTAGGAAGTTTTTCAGGTGACTGGTGGGATTAATTTTAAATGGGAAATCCAGTCTTAAAATACACCTGAAAATGTCTACTCAATATGTTAAGGCCTTCTGGATTTAAATGTTTGAAGAAAGTTAAAGATCTTGTCTTTCAGGGCTTGATATTTTTCCAGCTGATGTCACTGGAAAAATTCATGATAGTTTCTACAGAGTAAAATTTAAATTAAAAGGGTATAGGAGGTATCACACAAAAAGTCAGAGAGACTGAAGATAAGGTAACAGCCTTCAGTTGCAGATGTGATAAAATTCCTGATGTTGTGTTAGTTAAGATAAATACACACACATCCTCCTCACTCAGATTCTCATTGTGTTGTTGCTAAATGAGCCATACCTCAGGCATCGACTGTGCCTTATTGTGCAAGATAATCTTAGACAAAAAAAAAAAAAAAAAGAGATGTGCCAGACAAAAAATTTTTCTTCAAATCCATGAGGGTGTTTAATTCTTATCAACTGGATGGATATTTATAGTCTAATTATCAAACATGTAATTAGCACTCCTGGAAAGAGAACAGAACAGGGGATTACAGGTGACATTGCTGAGATGTTAGAAGAGGTTGTGTGCTACACAATCCAGCTGTTTCCATAAAGGAAAACCATGACACCAATATACAGCCCAGGCCTGTCCTATTTCTTTACACAAGGGCTCTGAAGAAAACCTTTGCTACACAAACAGCAGTGATGGAGGTGTGAATTGCACACAGGACACCTGCCCACATTAACATGGAAGAAAATTCACCTGGAATCAGAACCACACTAACATCTGGTCTTTGTTAATCTATACATGATTTAACACCATTTTCAAAAGGAGCTTCATTATCTACAAAGATGGGGTTCAAAACGCACGTAAAATAGTCACTGACAGGTATTTCCACCTAAAAACTGTGGGGTTTAAAACCCTGACTGAACAGAATTGAAAAAGAAAACTAGCTAAAATGCAGCTTTTTGTATTTTTCAGTTTTAATAAATGAAGTTCAGTGAGTAGTTCTGAGTTTAGGGGTTTGGGTTTGCATTTGTGTTTCTTTCATTTTTAAATTTTTGTTTTAATTGCTGGAAAAATATTGTAAGTTTTCAATATCCATTGACAAATTCCAACGGAACAACTGCCCCTTTTTCTTACACACACTATGTTTATTAAAGCCAGATTAAAAAAAGAAAAAAAGTAATTATGGACATTTCTTCACATGAAATTTTCAGTGTCCTTTTCTTACCGCCTCAAGTATTATCTTACATGCCTAGCAGGTAGCCACTTTTATATCCCAGAAAATGAAATACTATACCATCTTATTTTTTTTTCTGAAATAATGCCCCTGCAAAATGCAAAATGGGTTTTTATGGTTTTGTTAAGAGACTTAGTGAAAACTGACTGTGAACCTTACAGTAGTAAAAGCAAATTTTAAAATACACTGAAATACAGTTTAAATCTTTCTTGTAATCAACATTTTAAATTAGTGGCATTAAACACATTAGATAGCTGCTGATAGTTACATTTACAAACAGCTTCTCAAATCACAGCATTATTTTTCATCTTGGACTGTATGGTGTCTCAGAAATGTCAGGGGCCCCTTTTTGGCAAAGCATTTAATTGCACAGTTACACGTGTATTTCAGTATCACTGAGCTATAAGAAAACGGATTAAAACAGGGTTGGAACCTGTGCTTGCATTTAAGCACAATGTCAAGCACAGTACTGAGCTGGGCTCTTTAACATTTCTATTATCCAAACAATCAGTAAACCACACTAGAGTATTTAAGGATGGTCTTTCATATTTCACAGGTGGGTAGTTAAATAAAACGGACATTTTTTTTTTCCTTGAGGCTGTTTTAAGTTATTTTTATAAGAAGAATTTTATATGCACTTCACTGAGCAAGTTCAGCAAGCTCAGCTCTGTCACATGCAGAGTGTAAACCAGGTGTTCTTATTTGCTTTCTTCTCATGAATGCACGATTCATTAAGAAGCTGGATTGCCCATCACCACCTCACACACAGAAAATGTTACAATGCAAGGAAAATAAAAAGTTTTGTTGTTTCTCACAACACCATTTTTTAGTCAATGCCAATGGCCTCTTGTCCTGTCACAAGACAACACTGAAGAACCTGGCTCTGTCTTCTTCACTCCTCCCACACACCTAAGGTCACCCTGAGATTTTTCTTCT
This sequence comes from Atrichornis clamosus, assembly GCA_013400975.1. NCBI lineage: Eukaryota > Metazoa > Chordata > Aves > Passeriformes > Menuridae > Atrichornis > Atrichornis clamosus. Next base: position 64,655 of record WBMZ01000791.1, read on the forward strand.
CCAGGCTGAGCAAGCCCAGCTCTCTCAGCATCATTGAATGACAGACAGCCCAGGCTCTTAATCATCTTTGCAGCCCTTCACTGTTTTTTTCTCCACTTAATGAGTATGTTTCTTGTACCAGGAAGGCCAGCACCAGGCCCAGCATTCCTGATGGGTTTCAACAGTATTAAGTAGAGAACAATCACTTCTCTAGTCCCGTTGCCAGTGCTTTGCCTAGAGCATCCCTGGAGGCTTCTGGTCATTTCTGCCACAAGAACTCATTGCTGGCTCATGTTTGGTTTGCTCTATGACCAAACCACCAGCTCCTCCTCTGCAGAGCTGCTTTCCACATAGTGTGTCCCCAGCGTGTTATAGGTGCATGGGGTTGCTCTTTGCATGGGCAGGACTTGGTATTTTCCCTTGTTGAATTTTGGAAGGTTTCTGTCAGTCAATTGCTCCAGGATGTTGAGGTCCCCTTGAAAGGCAGCACAGACCTGGTATATGAGCAACCCCTCCGAGTTTTACAAGTTGTGACTGCCCTCTGGCAGGAGTCTGTGACAACACTTTGAACCTGTCAGTTCAACCAGGTTTCAGTCCATCTCACTGTCCACTAAACATACTTGAGCATCTTGTCTGTGAAGATGTTATGGGAGATAGCAAAAATCTCACCTTAACAAAAATTGAGAAACTGCTTTCACTGATCTCCCTTTATCTACCAGGCCAGGTGTCTCATTGTTGAGGCCACCAATTTGGTTAAGCATGATTTCCCCTTCGTAATTTCATGCTAACTGCTCGTGATCACCATCTTGATCTTCATGCCTGGAAATGGTTTCCAGCATTATTTGTTCCATCACTTGCCCAGGGACTGATTGAGACTGACCAATCTGAAGTTCCCTGCATCCTCCATCTGGTCTTCCTTAGGTCAAGAAGCGATATTTTATGTTTTTTTTAGCCCTCAGGAACTGTTCCTGACTGCCACAACATTTCAAACATAATCAAGAGTAGCCTCTTAATTACACTTGCCAGCTCTTAGCACTTGCATAAAAATATTTTGGGTTTTGAAGGTCTGAGTCTAGTCTCTATTCTAACCTCTCACTTATCTAGTTTTATCATCTGTTCTAAAAAAAAAAAAAAATCCCGCATTTATAATAGAAACAAACGTTTTTAAAGTTTTGAGTTAATTAATGATATTTCCAGTAAGAAAGATCATGATATTGAAATAGAAATTTCTTCCTTACTGACTAAGTGAATCATAAATGGAAAGAGAACCAGAGAATCACAAAAAATCCCAGGTTGGAAGGGATCTTGAAAGATCATCTGGTCCAGCCTTTCAGTGGAAGGGGATCCTACATGAGATTGTCTATAATCCTGTTCAGTCACATCTTGAAAACCTTGACTGATGAGAGGTATACCAAATATCTGGACAGGCTGTTCCAGAGATTGATTGTTCTCACTGAAAAAAATTCTTTCTTATATTGAGATTAAACTTCTTCCAGTGCAAATGTACCTGAAAGTCTCCTTTCCTGGCTAAGAGGAGGTGACAGTTATCATCATTGTCAGTGGGGAATTTTTACCCTCTGTGGATTTATCCCACATAGAGAACAGTCTGGATGAGATCAGAGATCAGGAGTCCTAAGCTCAAGGTGTTCTTTTTAAAGTGTGTTTAGCAGGGAATTGACATGAGTAGATCAAATACAGTTACAGAGCATAACCAGAGTAAGACCAAGGCAGTGTTTATTCCAAACAGGCAGAAAACAGCAAGAAAAAAAACCACTTTGGGTTTTCTTTCTTCCTGCTCCTCCCACACAGCAAATGTGTATGACTTAAAAAAAAAAGAACACAAAAATATCATAGGGGAATAAAACCAGAAAAGTGAAATCAAAGTATTATACACACTATAATTCAATACAACTATTCTATGAAAGAACCTGTTCAAGGCTTTACTTTTTTGTCTCACGAATTCACTATTTGTGTTTCTTTCAGTTAAAACAACTACTTATTTTCTTACAGGATTTTTATTGTTTATTGCTCTAAGAGAGAAGCATCTTTACCATGAGGGGCCCTGACTCCTCCACATTTCACAGCTGTTTACTATAAAAAGATAAAAAGAGCACAGAGTCCTTCCCACACTGATTCTGTGTGCCCCAGACATCCATCACTGGTATATATATGTTTCTCTCTTTTGCTAAATGAACCTGATTTGTATCACTCCTGACTACAAGTAGGATTTAAAATAATAAAATTTGCCTGTTTGTTTTTTAATGAAATTAGTATAGGAGAGCAGCAGAGTTCTGACCCCCAGTTCACAATGTGCCAGCTTCAGGGTTCTAACAAAGATGTCTAGTGCAATAAAATCCTCTTTCTGTAGTCAATGTGAATCACTGTTTTGGCAACTTAGTCTCACACAGTCACTCGCTCACTCCCTGCTGGTGGGATGGGGGAGAAAATCAGAATAGAAATGAGAAAAGAACCCATGGATTGAGATAAATACAATTTAATAGTCAAAACCAAAGCCTCACATGCAAGCAAAGGAAACAAGGAATTTATTCACCCCTTGGGCAGGCAGGTGTTCAGCCATCCCTAGGAAAACAGGGCTTCATCACACGTGATGGTGACATGGGAATACAAACGCCACCACCACCACCACCACCA
>WBMZ01000792.1:0-106642 GCA_013400975.1 Atrichornis clamosus
GCGGCCGCCGGGAGCTGCAGTCCCGCCCCGGCCCGGGCGGGCGGCGGCGGCTCGGGTGGCTGTTACGGCCGCCTACAGCCCCCACAATGCCGCGGGGCGCCGAGGGAGCGCGGCCGCACAGCGCGTCTCGCAAGGCGAGGGGCGCGGGGCTCGGGAAAGGGGCAGGGGGCGGTGACGGCGCGAAGCCCTCACGCACTGCGGCCCGCCGGGGGCCACGGGCTTCGCCGACACCGCCCGGCTGCTCTGCGGCCCCGGCCGGGGCACCGGCTGCGGGGGGGAACCCTCCCCGGGTAATCGTTATTCCATAATCCGCTGAATGCCCCTTCTCAAAAGTCGGTGCACCAGAAACAAAACAGCTTTCCAGAACAATCCTTTACTAATCCAATAAAGAGGAGAGAGCGCTTCGCCTTGGCAAAGACCTGCTACGGCGCTTGCGAACTGTTTCTGGAGTATTTTATTCCAGCAAGGAATGTGCTCTTTGACTGAAATTCCAGGGCGGGTGTTAGACAATCAAAGTGTGTCCGTAACTGCGACTGGATCACAGCCAGACATTCTTAAATTCCTTATGAAATGTTAATAATCTGAGCTCGGCTTCACGTCTTGCCAACAGCCAGCGCTGTGAGAAGCCGGATACCTACGGACTGACCCACCGTCTGCAGAACACTGTGCTGGCTAGAGAGGTTTCAGCACCATCAGGTGAAGGGAATCATAATATTATGAGCATCTTGAGAGGTTACTTGTCTCTGGTCTCCTGCACACAGGTAACAAGGAGAAATGTTTCCTCGGACTGCCCCAGGGTAAATCTACCTGGAAGAGTGATGTGGATAAATAGGCAAAGGCTTCTCAAAATCACAGATTCACGAAATGGGTCAGGCTGGAAGGGACCACAGTGGGGCATCTGGTCCAACCTCCCTGCTCAAGCAGGGCCATCCCAGAGCACATTGCACAGGATTGTGTCCAGATGGTTCTTGAACATCTCTGGTGAGGGAGACTCCACAACCTCTCTAGACAATCTGTTCCAGTGCACAGTCGTTCACACAATAAACAATATTTTCCTTGTGTTCAGGTGGAACTTTTTGTACATCAGTTTCTGCCTATTGCCTCTCGTTAATATATAAACTAGAAGATGATGTGTAATAGCCATAAGGCCTAAATGAACGACTGCTGATGCTAGTCTAGTAGAAACACATTAAATTAGTAACAGAACCTGATATGTGTGAAGTAGAATTGAAAGAAAAGATTGAGTTTTTACAAAAAGAAGACTACATTTAAAATTTTTTTTAAATCCCCAAGCTATGAAAATTTTGGGAAAATGCCTACAGTCCTTTCAAACTGCTTAGTTAAGATTAGTTTTCATCAACTGGAGTGAGATCCTAGAAGGCAAACCAATAATTTATATATTGGGTTTAAAAGCCCAAGGAGAATATATTGGAAATACATCAGCTTTAGTTTGCTGCATATTTAAAACATATTTAATATGCAATTAAGTACTTGTCAGCAACTCATAGTACTAGGGAAAGCATTTACACAAAAAATGTGAGTATTAATCACTGTTTACATTTGACTTGCCTTTCATCTAGTTTAGCTGTAGAAATAAAAACTGGTCCAACTACTTATGTTTATCTATATTTGCCTACATTCCTGGTACCCAATATGTTAGATTCTCTTCCCAGGCCAGGTGCTCTCATGGGGATTGATCTTCTAAACATACCTGGGAGTGGTTTCTTCTTTATAGGCAAAACAGAGCACCCAATCCTTTAATATCTTGCTTTCCATATGGTATTACCTACCTTGCTTTATTACATACAAACCAGGGGAAACCTGTTTTTCCACATTACACAAACAGGATATCCAAGTCAAAAGGATGATACATATGCATTTTTGTTAGTAAACCATTTGGGAAATTGTTACAAATACTGTTTAGTTGTAGAGCATTGGCCTTTCCTAACTCAATTTTTTGTTGCATTCTCTACAAAATTTTTAAAGCCAAAGATTTTACCTAAGCTTCCCAACTTCATCACTATCTATATGACACTGAAAGTGTGCACCTGTTTATAGATCATGACATGATCAGACCCAAGCATTAACCCAGTTTCCAGAAGTTCCCATAAGTAAAGAAGTTTCAGTTTGCATTCTTGAGGGCTTTTATCAGGACTAATATTTTGGGGAAGCAAGCTGGTATTGGAGTGTCTAAACATGGTTTCAAGGCACCAAGTTTTAAGCATGCTTTTTGATAAGTGCCCATATAAAAATTAGATTTTTTCCGAGATTTAAGAATCTTGAATATATATACTATGAAAAAACAAATTGATCTGGAATATAGCTTCTAGATAATGTTAAAGTACCTTTCTGAAAAACAAAAAAAATTGAGTTGGGTTATATTTTGATTTGGTTTATAACAATTCTATAAAAAATACACCATTTTCATTATGCTCTTTCTGAGCAGATTTTCTCTTGTGACAGTACAGACTCAGAGGGTACCTCTGGCACACAAAGTATAGTACAGGCACAACTGTTGGGCACAAGAGCTGGAGACAGAAGAGACAGAAATTTTACTCCCTAGGCTGCTTGCAAACTTAAGATGCTTCTGTTGAATTTGCATAGTGTCTCTGGATAAGCACCTTCTGTCTGACACAGAGAAGACATGATGGATACCACAGCTGCACTTGTACCAAAGCTAGCCAGTCCATGTTTGTTTGTTTTTAATGTTAGTTTGCCTAATTATTGCCCCGAGTGGGCAACTGGGATATTTTTAGGACAGTAGCCGCAGATGAGAAGAGCAAGAATCAGGGTGGAGCTGTGCATATTTTAGCAGAGTTCATCCCCAGGGAGTTGTGTGTTCTACGATCTCTGTGTACTCCATCTGAAAGCAGAGGAGGGTCTGGTGAGAGACTCCATTTTAGGGATTTGGTACTTAACTTTCTCCCCATCTTGCAGTAACACTGCTATATTATATTTCACAAAATCTTTGTGCCTTCAGTTTTTTAAAGAAAAATTATTACAAGAGATTACACATCTGGGTATGAAGGGCTTTATTATTTTAACGGGTTGTAAACTTACACCCCAAGAATGTGTTTTATTCTTTTTCCAGTGTTCATAATCTAAACAGATTCACTGTCTGTATGGAGCATTTATCAATCCTTTCCTAACTTTTCTTAAGGTCTTCATAAGGAATAGATTTTGCTTATTTTCCCAAACAGAAGAAATGTTTCAGTGCTTCCCATTTTGGCTTTCTGATCTGAGGAACTGCAGATGCAGAGGAGTTCCCAGACACCTTTGGAAGTGCCTGGTGTTACTCCATCCTAGGTGCAGAATCTACATTTCACTTGCTAAATTTCATCCCATTAATCACTGCCCGATGTGAGCACTGCCCAATGCTCAGCTTCTGCATCCAGATCATTGATAAATATATTGAGCAGAACTGGCTCTAGAACAGAGAGCCCTGAGGAACTTCACTGCTGATGGGTCACCAGCCAGATGTAGCCCCTTTCACTACAGCCCTTTGAGCTCTGCCCGCCCGTCAGGCAGTCCTTCACCCAACGCATCATGACCCAAGGGTGCTGTGAGAGACAGTATCAAAAGCCTCACTAAAACCCAGACAAACTACATCTATGTCCTTTCCTTCATCTACTAGGCAGCGACCCTATCATTGAAGGATATCAAATTAGTTAAACAGGACTTTCCTTATGAACACCCATGTTGACTGTGCCTGATGACTGCATTAATCTTTAAATGCTTTTCAGTAGTACACAGTATAATCTTCTTAATTTATCCAGTTAATGTTTTCTAAATTAACTTCCAGTTAAGGAGGTTTTGTCTGAAATTATTTGTCTATTGTTTTGCCGAGTCTTTTATTTTTTTAATTAAGGTTTTGAATCTTCATGTCTGTTTGGAGGAGTAGCTTTAAGTTTTGATGAATTAGGTCACAGTTATCCAAACGTACTGATATAGCAATAATAAATTTTACAGTCTTAGTTGACTCCTTGTCATCTTCATGACAATCAAAAACAGAAATGGACTCAAAACTCCCCATATGGTAGCAACTAAATCTTGACAATCACATCTCGGAGAGCAAAAGGGAATGTCTTGCAGAGATGTGGAACATCAAACATCCAATTGGCAGCAGCCAGCTGGTAGGGTTAGCTACTTTATGTGCAGCTAGAATACAGTTATTTTTAACAAGTGGCACAAAGACTTCAGGATGTACATACAGAAGAGAATAAGGTTTATAGAAAGTCCTTCTGAGACCTAAAACAGCAAATATTCTCCTTAATCACATGCTTTGTAGCATGATGATTAAGGGGGATTACAAAGCAGATTGGCCACATATTGTTTATCATTACATTATTATCTATCACTGGATAGATAATATTCAGGCTGTATTTGATTTAAAATGATTTACATGACCTGGCATGACCCCTCAGGTGCTTACCTTGCTCTAGGACAGTTGTGCTCTGCTGGAGAATGCACCAGGTGCTTCATCAGCAGATGCAAAGTGAATGCGGTGGGACCACAAAACAGGGTTACAAGGCTAAGGGTCGTTGCTGCTTGGGAGCACTGACAAGACCAGGAAAATCATGAAACTAAATATTTCATGTTGCTTTTTTCCCTTAGTCTCTGTGTGTTTGACTTGGAAAAGACATTCCAGTTTGTAGAGTTGAGGACTCAGAGCTGAAGGCTGAGCAAATGGGAACATTTTGTGAGATGTTGAAAGAGCTAACTACTCTGAAGCAGCAGGTACTCACAATCTGTCCAGGCTCTGCCTCAGCTTCCCACTGTAAGATACAAATAGTTCCACCCTCATATTCCTCCAGGATACTGTGGAGATACTTGGTGAAGCAATCCATAATGAGCACCACAGAGGAGCTCATCAGGGAACAATTCTACATGGAAAGCAGAATTTGTGAGTAAATCAGGCCTGGGGCTACACAATGAATAACAACACCAAAATAGTACTGAGTAACTGCTCATTAACTGAGCACTGCCTATACTGTGCCCTGTGGGAATTCCTGCAGTGGTGATCTCGAATAGTAGGACATACAAATGAGAGAAGCAAATGGAATATGCATAAGCAAACCTACCTCTGACATTTCTTAAATGTGTTCTTAACTTAGCCTCTTTAATGATCTTTTAATGTATTTTTAAAATTTATCCAGAGTCTGTTTAAATATCCTCAAGTGTATTCACACCCCTTTGCAAGTATTTGTTTAGCTAGTATGGGCAGAACTGTAAAGAAATATAATCACTTTTATAGCCTTCTAACTTCTACTTCATAGTTGCTTTCTGTAGTAATTTTCCAGAGTCTGAAGCAAACTTTCAGAACCAAAAGAGCATGTGAAGTCTGAGAAAGAAGAGAAGATACCATTTTGTGGTGCTGTTATCCGTAACGTTCTTTATATTCTCAAAATTTCTGTAAAGGAATTTTTTACAAGAATTTTAGCATCTAAAGTTTTATCACTTGATTGTTTAAGGGTATGACTGACATGTTCATATCAGCACTGCAGATATATGTATTGGAAATCTGTGTATTGTGTTCTGATAAGTAGGATAAAAGCTGGTGTGCTCTCCAGGGAGAAGCCTCTCAGACAAGAACCCATGGTAGTGAACAGTCTGTGCAACAAGAGAGTTAAGGATAAAAAGTCTTGTGAGCCCCACTTGCTGGAGACAGGCTGTTACACTGTAAAGATCTTTAAAGTCACTGCTACTTAGAAGGTCTCTTAAAAGTCACAATGGTTCTTTTCTATAAAGTTTGGCTCATTTCTTCCTTTTACTGAAAAAAATTTGTGCATCCCTTCAGAGTATGCCATAGAGGGAATGAAGGGCTCAAGGATGTTGCCTTAAGCTCAAAGACACAAGAGAGTATGGTGAAACTACACAACAAATATATTTTGTGGAAGGGGTGGTCTTTTGAAACACATCCTTATGCCATGCCTAGTGTATTTTCCATAAAAGGCCATTCTAAGAATGAGCAGTGGCCTAAGCTCTGTTCTGGCTGTATTATTATGCTGTGGCACAGGAGGAGGCATTTGGCCCAAACTCTGGTAATTGGAGAAACATCCTCCCTGAAACAAAAAACAGCCAGGAGTGAATGTTGAGTGTGAAGGAAGAGCACAGCAGTCAGTCATGAGTTCAGAGAACTGTTGGGTGCTCACTGGGCTGGGGGCTCACCCTGGCCCAGAGCCAAGCTTACTGCTGTTTGCAGCCACCTCACTGTCCGAGGGAGCAGTGGGCACAACCGGTGTCTCAGCAGCACTGAGGAACAGCACCTGAGGTACCCGTGAAACTGGAAAATGAAATTCAAGGAGAGAATACGCAGCAGCTTCAACTGACACAGTCATCGATTTCTATAACTTTTGAAGGGGTTTTTAGCTAGACACCTGACCTATTTACCCAAATAATATATTTGTCTTTTGTGTCTTCTTAAACTGAACAGTCTGGAACTGAAGTGTGAGGTTGAAATGCACTCCAGTAGTGCCACACTGCCAGGTTATACCTTACACAAAGCAGCCCACAAAAACAGGAGTCCTGGCTCTTTGTTTCTGACAATATGTATATTAATTTAAAATCCCCCTTTTGGTCACTGCTAGTTGAGGTTGGTATTTTTTTCTGTCTCAGTCGCCTGTTTGTCACTTTATCAGTAGGTGGCAGTAATAGACGAGCCTGTGCATTTTCTACTTGTAATAGGAATTTAGGAAAGACCCAGTTTTAGGGTAAAGCTGCTCATTTTGTTTGTTCACAAGCGTGAGTGGTGTAAATGTACTTGACAAACTCAGACGTACATCTTCCTCTAACAGACAGAAAAGTTGTTCCCATACCAGTTCTGGTATTTAAGGCTGTACTTAATTTAATAGTGCTATAAAGCTGAATTCAATTAGATGCAAATGTACAATATTTACCTAAAGATTAATTATGCAGCACCTATAAAATGTTATGAAACTGTTATTCTGATAATTTTGCACACTATTTTTCACACATCACTATTTAAGACAATCTAATGACTTTAAGTATTAGTTTTCAGTAAAAGAAACTTCTTTTCTTTTACTTTCTTCTAAGCTCTTCTTAGGAACCACTCCTCCCCCTTCTTTAGTCTCCTTGAAGAAACAAATCTGTATTCTGATGAAGACCCAATGGAGAGCCATAACTATGGCATTTTCTAGGAGAATTGTGTATACAGATTTTTATTCCTATATAATGAAGAGGTAGGAAAAACTGTATAATCAGGTCCTCCCAAAGTGCATATTTTGTTACTCCTTTGATATTAGAAATCCAACTGGGTAAATGACTGCCATTTTGAAGTTTCAGACTTTAATATGCACCTTCAGGGACTGTTGTTCCTAAAGTGTTCTTTACTTCTAGAGCTGATCCTATTGTAAATCACTGCAAAAATGCCTGGTTACAATGTCCTTACAAATCACTGTTTACCTTTGTGTCGCTGACAGCAAAGCTTGTATTTATTTTAACCTATGGTATGATGTAGAATAGTTTAATTTAAACTTCCCTCCATATTTTCTTCCTACTTTAACAATAACTTCATAGAGGCTAGCTTAAAAAACTTGCCTATGAGCACCAGTCAAGCACCCTACTACTAATTTAATATATGGTATAGGAAGCTAAGAAGGGGAATTTAGTATATAGTAGAGAGGAGGAAAATGGTTTTAAGTATTGAAATGATAGCATCTTAAACTTGAAGTAAACCAAGATTAATCCAAGGAATGCAAAACAGCCAGCCCCACTTGTGCTATTGAGACATCACAATTTACCACCAATCCACCATTGGGAAGTCTCATTCCATCAGAACAGCAAGCACTGGGATATGAAGGAAAGATTACTAATAACATGTCAAAACCCCCTTGAACCCAATTCCGTTCTGAAGTTCTCATTCCGTGAGATGACCGCCCCAACTCACACAGTTAAGAGAGCATCCATTACTTTCTGGGCCTGAAATAGATATAAACAAACCTAATGGCATATGAGATAAAACAGAGAGAAGATAGACATCAGGATTAGCATTAGGATGGCAGCTGGCCTGGTCTTGTTTTCATTGAAGTTAGTAGGAATCAAATCAGATCATTTGATGAAAATAAAAACTCATTGCTTCAACTTACAGGAAACCTTACTGCTAGATAAAATCCACATTTTGGAGAGCTTTTTTTTTTAATGTCATGCTAGACTTCATAATATAATACATATTTATTATTTAGAATACAAAACCATTTAGGTATTTTTGTGTAGAGCTGAGGCAAGATGTTTAAGCATGAAACTCAAGTATCAACAGCAGATTATCTAAGCCACCTCAAAGGTCAAAGCAGCAGAAAATATAATAATGACAAAGACACTTTATGGTTTGCAGGGATTGAAGGAAAAGATATTCTTTTAAATGTTGATTTGTGGATCAAGCTGGCATTAAAAATAAACCAAAACCAAACCAAACCAGACGATGCCATTCCCTTTCAGAGAGTTGGCGTTCTGATTGTGTTCTTGAATAAAGATATATTTGTATGCAGTCCAAAGCTGTTACAATTATATTTGAACTGCTGATCTTCCAAGTGCACCTCAACCTCTTCCCCTTCAAATTAGCAATTTGCCAATAGTATATATTCATTCAAGGAACTGGTAAATAAGACCCAAGGATGTTAGAGAAAGCTGTCCTGTTTTCCATGAAGGAATTATGCTTCTACAGTTTAACCTCTTCAAACACATTATAGACATCTGCTAAAACAAATATGCAAGTTATAGTACTCTCTGTGTTTCTTTTTTTAAAATTAGAAGCATGAAATCATCTTAATAGATACAATTTATTTTTTTTTACCTAGTGAAAGTTATAAATTGATGAAAGAAACCATAAACAAGGGAAGCAGTTATTAAAAACATAAGTCCAACACACTCACAACTCCTTGAAGAAAAATTTTGGAGAGAAACCTGAAGATCAAAATAATGACATTCTCCTCTTCTGAATAATAATACTGGATTTTTGTAAATGCAGCTCCTGTAACAAGTGATGCTCACAAACACTGTGAAATGTTTCAATCTCGGGACCTCAGACAGTAACCCTAATTGGAAACAGAAAACAAGCTGTTTGCAATACTGTAATAAGCTGTGGTGATTTTGTTATTTTAGATGGGAATGTTAATGATGAGCCACAAATGCAAGTTGCTACAAAGCCTTTGAGAATAAAGCTGCATGCCCTATATTCTCCTCCCATGCTGTTCCAGTTAAAACCATACATGCGGAAGGACAAATGAAAATGTTGCCATGGTGATCAGAGCAGTTACCAAATCACGTACACTGTAGGAAGGATTCCCTAAAGAACCTTAATTAAGCATTTTGTTGCTCTTTTTTATTAAATATTTCCAGAAAGCCTTCTTTATTTCACTGTCAATAAAATAGCAACTCAGTTAGCTAAACCCTATTTCTCTACTCCCAAAATAAAAACACACCATGCATTAAGAAATATTCTTATTAAAAGTTAGGAATGTCTTTCTCAAGCTGAAAACTTTGAAATAGGAACCAAGGATGAACCTACCCAAGGTAAGACCTGTTCAAGACATTTGAATGTTTTTCAATATAGGTATGTGAAGTAGTTCTATGCCTACTAGACTACTTATGTCTTCATCTGCCAAATTAAAAAGACCAAATCCTTAAATGAAAAACATCCCAAAAATCTATTGGTTAAAAGGAATATTGCTATATAGTTTGGGGTTTTTTTACAATAATATTGCAAGGAGGTTCCATGTGAGACATAAGGTGAGTTCTGCCAGCAGCAGAACCACAGTCCAAATCTGGTGTGACCAGACCGGTAGCTGAACGCAGTCGGGTGCAGCTCATTATCCCAGGTGACTGGCAAAGACAACAGAACCTGCGCAATGCAGACATCTTGTATTTCCACTGCACAAAACAGTACAACAGATATCGATGGAAACTGCTAAAAATAAGCTGGAGAAGGTACATGCACTTTGGGGGAAATGCACGTGGCTTCGTTCACCAAGCTGCCCTTTTTTAGCATCTAAATTCAGCATTTAAGTACATCCCAAGGCCCTCAATTCCTCAGCTAGTTCTTTGCCTTGCAGGTATTTAAGAGGTTTATGGAACACGAGTTTGTGCAGAGGGAGGGAGGAAGCGTGATGCGTTATGGGTGGCTGTTCAGAGTCTCAACTCAGACTGGTGCAGTTCTCCAACAAAATTTTCTCATGTCTTACGGGTCTGGTACACTGTACGTATGAAGTACTGCAGTGAGGGAACTGTCCTGATGCATCAGATCAGAGAGGAGCTTTCACTTCTTTTTTAAGGAGAAGAATTGAAAAAAAGTCCGTAAAGTAACAGTTGCTTCCATCAGATGCCTGTATGAGCTGAATTTTACTTATTGAAGAAGGCAGTCATATTCCACACCTCATTCTTTTCCTCTCACTGCACTTTAAATAAAGTCAAAACAAAAAAAATCTCCCAGAACCTCCACAAATTACTTGCTGACAATTAAAATAATCTGTAGCTGCAAAATATACAAACATAGTGGCTGTCAACAGCAGAGTGGTCTCGCTGCATATCCTAGAACAACATTTATTTACCATTACTCTCCATCCCCATAAAGTTTAACTCTCATGGGCAAAAGCATGTAGAGGGATGTTCAGAAAATGTAATCCCCCTCCCTGTACTCTTCAGGGCAGTTTTACACCCTCCACTAAGGCCCTCAGAAACAGTTCTATCACAGTTCAGTTTACATTCTAAAATAATTTAAATCGTTATAATTCAAAATAAGATACAAACGACCACCATTTTCTACAGTTTTATTGATGCAATCCTGGTGTGAGACTATACATTTTCATTCTGCTTGTAAATACAATGGTGCTTTACTAAGATTGTTTTTGTAGTCAAGATTCTTACAATCTTCAGAAAACATATTTATAAACCCCACTTACTGCATAAGACTGATCATTCCAAATATTGTAAATCACTGGGACTTTTTCCTAAGTAGTGCTACTTGAGGAAAAGGTCACACTACTCTCTTTAGATAGAAATTTGTAAAGGCAAATGAATTAAATTCACCTTCCAAAGAAAATAAGGATGTTAAAAATAGCTTCAAGAATCGGTGTGACTCATTTAGGTCTCAGAAAAATCTATGACTGGCAAAGATATCTACAATTTGATACTGTACTCAATACTTTCATAAAGACCAAAAGAATATTTATGAAGAACTGAAATTAAACTTGTACATTGGTCTGCAAGATAAGAATTATCGTGAATTTTTTCAGGTTTTTTTTTTAAACTTTTTTTAGGAGAAAATGCACTACCTCCCAAAAATGTTGTAGTTGTAGAGTAAGTATGGATATCCAAAGAAAAAAATCCTAAAAGCATGCAACACTGATACCAAATTTTAGCAGAAGACATTTTTAATTGAAAACTGACTCAAAGGATGGTACAAAAGAGTTTCTTCTCCCTGAAGGGATTTTCAGATGCAGGTACAGGAATAATAAGGGGATCTTCTCCAATGTGTGCATCACAATATGCCAATAAATCTGCTGCAGCCTTGGATACCTAATAGAAGAGAAGAGAGAACAACCGTAAGACTTAATTCTGAACCAATCTGCACTGCATAAATATTTTGCATAGAACAAATGATAATGGAAACTATCATAAAATAGGGAGTAGATTGTTTTATCCTTTAAATTATTAGACATCACAACTCTCAATTTGCTCTTACTAGGCCTACTAATCCTTACATATATTTTGTCTAACATAGTGACATGAGATGGTATCAATTGGCATGATTCAGGTCGAGCTGTTCCTCTCCATCAGAAGGAGATCAGGAGCACATAGTCATTAAAACATCTTTATGCTAGCCATCCTTAGGCAATATGGGTTCTCCTTGAAGTGCCTGTTTCTGTAAGAGGCCACCTGCTTCAGCTCTTACTGCCAGTCATTGGCTGTAAGGTTTTCCACAAACACTCTCTCTACCCTTTGCTCCTTGGATGCAAAACAAACAAAAAGTTCTTCAGGCACATGACAATGGGATTAAAAAGAAATAATAAATCAGGAACAAAACTTGAATGTAGCTCTCATTTAAGCTAAATACTGCTCTTTTCAATGAAGTAAGACTATATCTTCTGCTTAGTAAGTTACTGTAAGTAGTACTTTATTCATAGCATTCATTTAAACTTGAGCACTACCTCCATATTTTTTAACTTAATATTTTTATTATTCTAAAATCAACAATTCTCAAGTCTCCAAATTCAGAACATTGGTTTGTGCTTACTGAAAAGCCATACAAAAATGTAACAGTGTGTTGGATATTTGCAATGCAAGATAATTTGCATTAAATAAAAAATGAAATATTAAACCTTGTAATCCTTGCAGCTTTGTGCCATATGAATATCAGTGATATTAGGCCACTGTGATGGATTTCTTTTTTCAAGAATTTAGAAAGTATATACAAAATTTTTTCATTCTGCTCAGTCAGCAAGATATTCATAGCTATCTGTGTCATTTTATTTTGGTGAGTTACTGTGTTTTCAGTATTCCGATAGCTGAGAAAATGAATTTGGAAGTCTTTACAAAAAAGTCTTTTCTCTGAGCACCATGACCACTTCTCCTGAGTCAAACCCCGGGGTCAGCATGTTTGCGCAGCTATAGTGAAGAGAAAAAACCAATCACATTTTTGGTATTTTTCTAGCAGGTGTGTCACCAATGTTAGCTTTATGCTTCCCCACACCCTGCTTGCTTTGAGTCCAGCCTGTAGCAGACTTCAGAATACACCTGTGAGGTCAATGGGTATTGAATCAGAATTCACATGAAATTTAAATGAACTTCTGAAGACAGTTACAGACCTTTTATTTCTTTATTTCTTTATTTTCTTTATTTTTAATTTCTTTATGCCTTTGTAGAATGTTTAAACCCATGAAGTACCTGTGGTCGGCACCCCAGTATAGACTATTAGGTTATTTAAAATTAATTTGTCTTGGAATTGGCCTGTAAGACAAGAGGATGGGCACAGACACTACATATGAACAACAGGCTGCTGGGCACAAGCAAAATCAAAAATGGAGCACTAAACTGAACAAATTAGAAGAGATATTCAGAAGGACCAGTGCTTCTTAAGTAAGAAGCAACTAAAACAAAAACGTGTGGAAAGTTACAGACTACGAGTACAAAGGATTGTAATCACTTTCAGATATACTTCAATTAACTACTTGCTAAGCAATGACAAAAGAATGAGGCTTCGGATATAAGGGCACTGTTTAGAACAGAGATAGATCTGTAATGAACAAACAGGAAACAAGAGTAGCGTCATATTCCCAAGTTTCACTTAAATTTACGTGTGAATTTTTAGAAAGATCATTCAAAGAAAGGCACTATGTAGACAGACTATGAAATTCCTATCAAGCCAAAAAAATGATCAAAAGACAGAAACATATTTTTCTTTGCTAACAACAGATGCTGTATCTCAGTAAAATATAAATTAGCATAGAATTTATCCACCGAAGAGTTTAGCATGTTTCCAGTAACATTAGGAGAGATGTACCACCACCGCATTTTGGAGAAGTATTTTCAAGGAATGACAACCACCAGTACATTCATGATTATTTAACATACTCTGTTTCACTTTTCTATTGTTCTTCAAGCATAGAAGTCTCACATTAAGGCACATCTATGTGCTAATTAATTAGCTGGTCCTGAACTGTTTCATTCAAGTAGAGCAAGTCAAACTCAGAGCCACAGGTGCCCACCAAAAGCTCAATGACATCTTCAGTGCAATGTCATAACAAACATTAGTGTCATAAAATCTAATGGAGAGCAAGTCTAATTCTCTGGGTTCCAGAGACAGGGTTTATTACAGATGTCCAGCACATTTCACCTGCAGTTATTAAGCTAATGAGTAAGTTTATTTTTTATTCATGAAAAACCAACAGTCTTTTAAAGTAAACTGAGCCTACAGAAGCAGAGACCAACTCTGGACTTCAACAGACCAACTTTCCCGTAATTATCTTGTTTGTTCCACTAATGGATAAGCAACATCAGCCCAAGTATATTGCTTTCAAGTCAATGGAAGAGAAGTACAATCCTCATTCCTAGAAGGGGTAAACCCAATAATATAATTTTCTGTTTCTCTACATATTACTGTGCTTTGATATCATATAACAGTAAGAAGATTTTCACTAGCAAAAGCTCCACATGCTTTTTTGTATCTAACTTGTCCTCTAATGCTGGTAGGAATGTTGTGAAGCAGAGCAATACTTTTACAGAATCACAGAATCAATTAGGTTGGAAAAGACCTCTGGGATCATCAAGTCCAACTTTTGACCAAACACCATTTTGGGTCAAAGACCATTTTGGTCAACTAGACCATGGCACTGAGTGCTACATCCAGTCTTTCCTTAAACACCTCCAGGCCCGGTGACTCCACCACCTCCCTGGGCAGCCCATTCCAATGCCAAATCACCCCTTCTGTGGAGAGAAACCCTCTCTTCAGCATCAGACTGTTTAAATCAAAATTTAGTTTGCTTTTAAACAAACCATAGTACAAGTCAGTAAAAAACAAACCTACAACAAGGAACTGAGGAACACGATCACATATCAGCACATTGTCACAAACTAAACCTGTACTAGGCCATAGATTTTCATCCTTTAAACAAATAAAAAGTTTGGGGAGGAGAAACATACCCATCAGGGTTACAGTAGTCATAAAGGTGAATTATGGCCATTTCTTCACTAAAAGTGGAGTACCTTAGGCTTGCACAGTGGAAATAATGACCATTCACAACAGGGAGTTAAATTAGCTGACCACCGTCCAGGAGCAATGAGAACATGGGTTCCTGCGGCTGCGAGCAGCGTTGGCAAAGTCAGCACCGCGGCCCAAAAAAGAGCAAGGTACAGCGTTGCCTCCAGCAAGTGTCCTGCTCAGCGTCATTGCCTGGAACATCAGCGGTGGCAGGCCCGCGCAGGGAGCGTGGCACTAGGGCTGCAGCAGGGCTGGCCGCTCGCGCACAGGCGGCCGCAGAGGTGCCCCGTGGCCACGACTGCTGCTGTACAGAGCGGTCGCCGATCACCCCACTTGTGCCGTGGAAGGAGTCAAATGGAGCCCACGCTAGCACAGCTTCTACTCGCCTTTGGGGTTATTTGTAGCTGGGCGGTTCCAGAATAGCTCTTACTAAGAATGAAAATAAATGCTTGTCATTTGAATATTCAAATGAAGCTAACACATTTATCATGTCAGCTCTCCTACGCGATACAGCTTGGTCTGCAGATTCAAAGTAATTTATACATATTGCAGAAGTGGCTAAAGGAAAAAAACAGACTACGGTTTGATGGATGAATTCTACCAAAAAGTTAACGTCTCATTTTTAAAAAATCTTTTAAAGTGTATGGATAGAAAGTGTGAATTATACAGGTATCACACTGATCTCACATTTTATAGAATTACTTTTACACTCTGTACTGAAAATATATCTTGTTATCAAATTAACAAAAGGAAAAAAAATGCAACAAAACACTCAACCCTGATGCTTTAAAGAATTAGTGTCAGGAGGACTGTGAAATTTTACCATTACATTTCAGAATAACAGAGGTGATAAAAACTGCCAAAGTTAGAACATCCTGTTAGCTGCACTAATAATTATAAGCTTAAATGACAGGGCAAAATGCTGCAATTACTATGTCATCTGTCTTGTCATGGATTGTGACTAATTACCATCCTTGCTACAACACCCACTCTGCTTATGCTTTACATCTAAAACAAAGAGATTCACACACACTTATTGGCATTTCCACTGTTTATCTCCCAACACTATTCAGGACCAGTTAGGAATACTTCCTATTCTCCTGAGGAAAAAGAAAATGGAATAACAACCAAGGGTCTTAAATGTCAGAGCACTCTGTCTTGCTTTTCTGCTTTCCAAGAGAAGATTAAATAGTACTTTATTCTGAGGACAACTCTTATAAACACCAATACTATCTTTGCTTTCTCAATTTTACTGCTAGCATCTTTAGAAGACACATTATTCTACTAGTCATGAGGCCACTGTTCATGTTTTCATTTGGTGTTTCCTAGCTTGGAATCTGCTTTTCCAACTTTCTACTTACTTCTCCATTATAACCCTAGCTGTTCCTTTGGCAGGAAGTAAGACAGGTTCAATTATAATCCTTATGGGATTCCTACAAAAGTTTACAAAAATACCCATAATAATACTCCTTCCAACTACCGATCAATACACCAATAAGTTTATCCTCCTCTTTCAAGCAGTCCTGTTCCCTTCACACCTCAACAGAGAATTGTCTTTGTGGAACCTCAGAACACAGCACTGCTTTGCTTCTCTGACTGGTTAAAGGACTTGATAGCACTTCTTAAATTAATTGAAAAATCCAGAACACAATGGGGAGCGGGCAACTATCAACACAACTACAAGATTTTAATTGAGCAGACCCAACTCCTGCTGGTTACAGCAGCTACTGTGCATGGAAAACAAAGTGCCTCTGTTGCGGAAAAATGAACCAGAACTTCTGATTTCCCTAGTCCATAACGCAGGCACCTCTTCAGTGCTAGCAATGTGGTCTTGCCTATTGTGGGAATAACCACTTGGCTGTAGCTATTTGCTAGACAGTGTTTAATTAAATTATTTGGAAAGCCCTGATCTTTTGTTAAATGTCTAAGAGTTTAATCAGATGCAAAACACCAGAAAAAAGGAAGGAAGTTCATTTTTCTGCCTTTACAATGATGATCTGAGAACTCAAAATCTCCAGTTGAAACCATTGGAAATTCTCTAGGTAAAAATCTGGATATGCTAAAACACACAATTGATTCAAGATTAAAAAACAAAGCAGATTTTGAAGGAATAAAAATCCTATCAACCTCTTCTCACAATCCCTCATATGCTTGTCCAAAGAAATTCTAGAAATCAAGATATTTTGAAAAGATATATTTAGGTTATGTATGTATACGAACCCTCATAGTTCTAGAACATCAGATTTTCTTTGGTGTACTTTTGGTCCCAAGCTGTTTTGAAATGTGAAATCATTGCACTTTCAAGCTATCTGTTTTTTAGGTCTGACACATTTGCTAATAACTGTGTGTTTTTTAATTAAAATGACTGTGAAAATAACCTTTCTTGCATATGTAATTAAGAATGTTATACACCTAACTGATGAAGCTATCAGCCTAACTGAGCTAATGATGTGATACATGACAGTTACCACTGAATATATAGAAGCAAGTTTAAGACAATCTACTGAAGAATCTACAATTTCAAACTCCCATAAGCTGGTCCATATTTTTCCAGCCCTTCCCTCTGCCAGTCACACACACCCTTGCCAGTTCTGTTCACGCAGCTGCAATGCGACCTGGCTTGGGACTTACCCCATTGAACACTGAAAAGGCAGACCTTCCCTTACTGCAGGAAATGAACACCTGCCCCTGGGAACAGGGTACCTGATGAGTTTGTAGCACACTGTACAAGAGAGAAACTATAGTTTTGCAAATTCAGTTGTCTTCCAAGACATTGCCAAAACCTACCACAAAATGGAGCAACGGAAATTTCTATTTTCCTATAAGCAAGACTGGCCACTCATGTGAATTGCACTGATATTTCTGAATTATAAACACCACTTTTCCAATTAATGAGTTTGTGATCTGAGACCATTTTAAAAATCATAAATATATACTATTGTCCCGATGCTGACTACATGCAGAATTTCAGCACACAGGATGGATGGACAAGCAGACTGAGTTAAGACTACTTGAAGATTTTAATGTACAACATTTCTAAATTGTCCTACTGACTTAATATCTCAGTTACAGTTTGTAACTCAGTTAAAGTTGTTTACAGAGAATCAGGTAATTTAAATGCATTACTTTTTAGAGATGGAAAGACTAAAAACTCTTACTTGTAGAGACTGGATTTTTAAATTGAAATAATTATTCCCTATTTTCAGAGGCAGAGAGGAAAAGAAATAAGCATTGCTTTCTTAAAACTTTCCATGACATTACTAGGTTTTAGGTGCTTGACATATTCACAAAATTGTAGCCTAATGGAAGGCAGAATGACATGCAAGATTAATCCACAGGCTTTTCTGGTTAAAAAAGTTGAGAACCTCTATTTAATAGTGCCTTTAGTAAAAATATTTAATATCCACATATATTTAGAGGCATGATGGAACCAAATCTTCACATACAACAAGTTATCAAGTGTGAAGAATCATAACTGCACACTGCAGTTGTACACGTTTTTTGTGCACTGATGACTACACTAAAACAAAACAAAGCAAAGCAATTCAGCTTGTCTCATCATTGTTCAAGAGTGTTGTAATATCTTAAAGACTTAATTAATTTAATTCTTAAAGGAGAAAAACCAAGAAACCTGAGCTGCACTTAAATTCAGCTACAGGTGACCAAGAAGAGCACCCTTGCATCCACCAGCTGATTTTAAGCATTTCACAAAATACCTCCTTTGACAGATGTAACAGACACTCACACAGAAGCAGACTTGGGAAGTCAGGCTTTGGAAGTCACTTCACTAGGACCCACCAGTTAGTATGTAACGTATTCACAGTACTGAATATTGTTTTATAGCTCAACACAGATTTTTGATTTCAGCAGGTCGACTCTTTCTGCAGCATTAAAGGGATGCTGTTCCACAAATTAGTCAGTGAATTCAAAATATCAAAAATAGGTCTAAGTTTACCTTCATTCTATCCATGTATGCTTCCATTTTTAATTGCTCCACAGCTTTCCTGGCTTGAGATATATTGGTTGTACTGTTTGACACTAGTTCCTTCATTTTGTTTTTCCTAGAAGAAACAAAGTTGAGACCATTTAAAGCACAGGTAGCAAATACAGCAATCACTGAGAAGGCAGTTGTCTGAACTCTAACCAGCCCTCAGCCACCACATCAGTATTGCCAGGCTGTAGGTCACAAATACAAAGCAGACACCATTTATTTCTGTTCTCTGGCTCCGTGCTCTTATGGCATTACATATTTGCATCTTCCATCATCAGCATTCAGCCTGAATCCTGCAAAAAACATAAAAATGAAGAGCACATGACCATTACTTCAGTGTAAAAATGGTTGCCCTGGTTCAGGTTGCCAACACAGAAGAGCTGTTCACAAACAGACCTTGCAGGCATTGCACAGTTTGGCTCCGTGCCCCAGTCACACCTAGAAACATCAGCAAGCCCAGAAATGTGTGCAGTGGAAATGAATGCCACACCACTCTCACCAACATCAGAGAGAAATTGTTAGATAGAGAACGAGTCAAAATTCTGACTATTGATAAAACAAATCTAGAAATGAAGTAACAGATTAAGAAGAAATAATGCAGTGGTTTCCAACTTTTTGCTTAGACATCCCCAGTAAGGTCTAAAGATGACTAAAACCCAGTACAGTACACTGTACAGGATAGGAATGCATTGTTTTCTAAGGGATCTGCAGCTCTTGGGAAGGGACATCTAAGTAAGGTACGTCAGTGTTTGGTTTTCTTGCGATACCACTCCCTGAGGGATTAAGAGTAAATCAGCTCATTGTCAAGCAGTCCTCAGCACTGTTACCAGATGAGTCAAGATGACCACATTCAGACCTTGAATAACTTACAATATTTATGCCAGAGGCGGTCTGCACATTAGACCCCCTTGTGCTGACACCATTTTGCAGCACTGGCCCAGCACAAGGAACAGTTACTATTTTGAAGTCACTGGAAGTCAGACTAGGCCACAGGGAAAGATGATAGGATACAGACGACCTAGACAGGCCCTGGACTAGTTATAGTCTCTGGTAAGACTGGGTGCTGAGGTTTCAAGCAGGCAGCACTCTCCTGTGGTCCTCCCCACAAGTGCCACCTGCACACAGAGTAGTCTGGCACCAAGCGTCAGAAACCAATACAAAGTTCAGCAAAATGCCAAGGACACGGGCTGTGAGAAGCAGATGGGACATGGGAGAAGGACACATAAAAGGAGGCTTCTTGTATTGCTGCTAAAGGAGTTTTAGGCTCAGGTCTTACAAAAGGAATACTTCCAGCTTATTTCTGGATAAGAAGCAAACACCTAGAATCATACCAATTTCCCTTCTTGAACCTTGATATCTTGCCTGATCCAATCACTGGGGTATACGATACAAGCGGGAAATTAAGTAGGACATGGGAAATGCTCTTGTAAAAAAAAAAATTATGTACAATGTCCCTGTTAGAGTCAGTACACAAGAGAAGTACACAATCCAGAGCACTGAAAGAATGGAGAAATGGCTTTTAAACTGCTTTGTTTTTGCAAAGCACAAAAATACTCAATGACAAGGCAAAGACAGGAGTCCCTTCTCCTTTCCAAAAATCAGTATCCTGTGCTGTAAAGCAGGATGGTGGAATACAAATACCACAGTGAGCCATACTCAACACTAATTTGAAGAAACAAAACAATCTTTTTCTTTCAGGTCTCATACAAGTCTAGGCAGAGGAAATGCTACTTTAAAATATATTTATTGTGCCAAACAAAATAAGAGCTTTAACATATGCTAAGACAAAGAACAGATTTTTTGTGTACATGTGTGTCATTTGAATGGAACACACGTTTCCCCCTTGCATGCTCTGATGAAATAAAATCGTGTCAGAACACAGCAGGTTCTTTGTCTACAATCTTTTAACTCGTATTCCGCACAAGGCACAGGATTGAATACATGTGGAGGAACTGGCTTTGCATAAAATGCCATGTACAGTACAAAAACCCACAACCAACCAACAGCCTCCAATCAATTTTGAGATGTGTTTTGACTTGCAGTGGAAAGTCAAACAGCAGAAGGGATACGAGACATTCACCAAAGGAGAAGGTTCTGAATTGCAGTTCATCTCTGGACTTTTTGTTCCACTCAATTGCATAGCTTTTAACAATTGACCTATCCATAAAAATTAGAACAAACACAAAATCACAGAATTAACTAGGTTGGAAAAGACCTTTGAGATCATTGAATCCAACCTATAACCTAACATAATCATGTCATATTTAGTTTTGTTTACAAAATGATACCCCCACAAATATGAATCATTTAAATTTTATCATCTCCACAGCTGCACGACTAATTAACACAAAGCAAAAGCTAAATCAAGTCAGAGCCCTTTCTACATTTTCCACGGCCCAAGTCCAGAGGCAAATCAGAAATTTAATTTTGAATAATACCTCTGAATTAAACTGAATTAAGCAACTGCATCTCCTTGAACAGTCCATAGAATTCCAGATCTCCCAAGCTTTTCTGGCAATTCATTCACTTAGATTGTAAAGGCTATATAAACATTAGAGTTAGACAATTTGAACTGTCACTGGCTGCAACAAAGTTGGTGGGAACACTGTTCCTAGTACTTCCAGCTAGTGTTTAAACACCTACAGAATCAGGATTGAGCTAAGTCCATAACAGAATTTTGAAAATGCTATTAGGTGTAAAAATGCCTTAAAAAATCCAAACCACGTTTCTGACACAATGCCACAAAGTTCCTTACCTATATTTTGAAACACCAAACAGGGAAAATTTTAAGAAAGAAAATATATATCTTCTCTAGTAAAGCATTTCACAGTATCAGAAAGCAACCAGAATATGAGGCTTCATACAAAAAGAACTTTAAAAACCAAAAAAAGTCTGGCACTAGGTGTTTCAGCCACTGGAGAGAATTTCCATTTATTCCCAGTATGAGGTTTGTTTATATTCTGAAGTACAAACATTTGTTCTGTTCCAAATCCTGCTCCAACCTTGGCCTTTACATGCATTTAAATATTTAACTACTAAACTTATGGAAGTGCTTAGCATCCATTTAAGTATTTAATCTCTATTATTTCATACAGACAGCTGTGGTTCCAGAACTTTGTAAGACTGACTTCTCCTGTTTCACACACCAAGCTACAGGTACCCCTCTGTACCTTCTCTCAATCTCTGCAAATACAGCACAGATCTGTGCACCATTTGAGGCCCTATTACATATGGTGTGATGTTGATAATGAGAATTGTACTGACTTTCAAACCAGGCTGTGATAAAAGTCCTTTTCACAGAAAAAACTTTGGATGACACTTGATTCTGTTCTCCTTAGGACCTATGATATCCTTTAATAACCTTAAGCTTAATATTCTTTATTGAAATAAAATTGTTACTTAGAAATAAAGCTCTGGAGAGAAAAGAAATTTTAACTACAAGAGAATCTATTACACACCCATTCCCCAGAACATGAGGAAGCCTCTCCTTCAAACACCCTCTTGTAGGATGTGTTTCCTCCGAGGCTGCAGCCTGACAAGCAGCTCTGATCCTCTCTCTTAAGATGTCTCCTCTTGAACAGTCCAAGTATTCTTGGGGCCTTTAGTCCCACAGGAAGGCATATTTATCCTTACATTTTACCTGGTGGGCAATTTACAGGATCATAGGATGGTTTATGTTGGAAGGCACCTTGAAGGGTCACCTTGTTCAAGGCCTGTGCCCTGCCAGGAACATCTATTACTATGGCAAGCTGCTCAGGGCCTTGTCCAATCTGACTTTGAATGTTTCCAGGGATGGGACATCCACTGCCTCCCCGTTACAATGCTTCACCACACTCATGGTAAAAACTTTTTTCCTTATGTCTAGTCTAAACCAATCCTCTTTTAGTTTAAAACCATCACCCTTTGTCCTTTCACAACTGGCTCTACTAAAAATTCCATCCCCATTTTTCATATAAGCCCCGTTTATTACTGAAAAGCTGCAGTAAGGTTTCCCCGGAGCCTGTGCCTCTCCAGGCTGAATAATTCCAGCTCTTTCAGACATTCCTCACTGGAGAGGTGCTCCAGCCCCTCGATTTCCTGGTATCCCTCCTCTGGACTCGCTCCAAGAGGTCGGTGTTCTTCCTGTGTTGAGGACCTCAGAGCTGGATGCAGTGTTCCAGGAGGGGTCTCACCAGGGATGAGTAGAGGGGCAGAAACCCCTCCCTTGAATGGCTGGCCATGCTGCTTTTGATACTTAAAAGGAGTAACTTCTCCCCATCTTTTAAATTACCTAAAACCCCTTGAACCAGAAATTACTCAGCTGGGTTTGCTAGTGTTCATTCCTGGCTGTTTTCACACTGGATCGATACAGACACGCACAGGTCCTGATAATCACCGTAGTGACAGTAACTATGCTAATGGCCAGGCTACGTGCAGTCTACATGTTACTGATGCAGCCAGCAGACCTAGAATATATAGGAGCTCATTTCTCCAGCATATTTTTGTGCAGCACACCGAGTTCATTACCCTGGTCTCTATTGATTCTTTCCTATTAGGGGAACACCGATCGCGCTAACAAAGAACAGTGGCGGCAGCTACACAGCCTTTTTTAGACAAATAATTTCTGCTGACTGGCACACCACACCAGACAACCAATTCCTAAAGCATCACTCCTGAAAGCTGCCTATCAACAGCCTCCCAGCCAGATGAATTTTCTGGGGTTTTGTGCTTTATTACCTTATTTCATCCTTTTTCTGAGTGCACTTAACCCATATGTGCCAAAGTTCTTAATCTCTTGGGCTCCTAAAAACGCTGGTGAAGAGAAAATTTATTTATTTATTTTCAAAATAAATGATTATACCTAACAGCACTTCAAAGGGAAACTTGTTTTATGATAATGCAGAAAGCTGCATAAATATTTGCAGGCATATCTTGACCCTGCAGTGGGGTAAGGAGTACAACCTATGTTTACTAAACATTATAAATACTTGTTAGTAAAATGCAGAAAAAGTCTAAAAATTGGAGTAACATGGAAGCAAAATAGAATTTTCAAGCTCTTTGGGATAGATTTCTACAAGCAACAGGGATGAAAAGCTGCACTGCAATCTTCCCCTCTCCAGCTCATCGTGCAACCTTAAAATGCCATGCCAGAAAAGTGACCTGTAGAATTCAATCTAAAAAGCTCCAAACTAAATTTCTGCCTTAATCTAAAGTGATGCACCTGAAATTACAAGATTAGAAAACCCGGGGTTGACAGCTCTGGAGAACACCTTCCACACAAGCTCTGTACTTCTTGGACCACACAGACCAATAGAAACAGTAACCCAATCATGCAACTAAGTCCTAGTGACATTAACAGGAATCATCCCTGGATAATGACATACAAATCACATCCTACATTGTGGAAAGATCCTCACGTTTCATTATCCACTTGCAGGAAGGTAAACAGCAAAACTTATAGCCTCACAATTGTTTGATGCCACAGCAGCGTACTAAAGAATTTTTTTAAAAAAGACAAAAAAGGAAAAGGAAAAAATAAAAAGTAAAAAAGAAAAAGAAAAGGAAAACCCCCAACTTCCCCTACTATCTCAGCTCTTATTCCAAGATTTACAGCAATTGATGTAGCTCTGTAAAAAGAGAGGGAGGGTAAGGAATCCTTTTTCTTTCTCTATCTCATGGCTGCACAAAGAAATACTAGAAGATTACTACAGTATTTCACTCCATCTACTAAGCAGAATCTTAGTAGTACAGCAGAAATTATAAGATTAAAGGCAAGACTATTGTTCATGATAAGGAAAGAATGTACTTTTCATACCATAAATGTGGTGACTTTGAAAATAACTTCTAATCATGTAAATGAGCCATGCAAATCAGCCAAACTCCAACAGCTCAGTTCTTATCTAACATATCCAGTACTATATCCAGTCCAACTGCCAAGTTCCAAAAATTCTTGCCACCATCCCCAAATTTTTATTCTAAAATATCGTCTTGCTTCTCGACATTTAAAAATCAAAGGAAACAATAGCTGAACTAATGTGACATTTTACAAGGACAATCTTTTCATGCAATATTATTTATCATCACCATACAGGTTATGTGAATGTACGGCCCAGCCAACCACCAGATTCTGAAAGTCTGAGGCAGGAAGATGATTCCTGTCTACTGTTTTACCTCTTTAGCTAATCTTGAAAGATAGTTGTGAGCTTTTGAAGAAATACACGGGGAATTCCACTTAAACCCTGCATAAAACGTATTTGAACTGAATTGTAAAATACAACGTAGGGAGAGCGCCTCCGAGAAGCTCGGCACTGCATCACCTGCAGGGCAGAAGCGTTTTCCAAGTTGTTATTGCGAGTTTTCTGTCTCGCTGCACTGCCCTAATGGCTCTGCTGTGCAGCAGCTCCCAGCACCGCACATCCGTGATTACCGCCAGCAGCAGCCGGGCAGTGAGAGTTATTCCTCCGTCAGAGCGAGCCAGAGAGCAGGAAAAGCGGCCACTTCCTTGAGCCTTCGCACCAGGAGCTGGCGGAGAAGGAACGAGCACGCAGGGCAGAGACCCCCTCCCCGCCGCCCGCGGGATACCTGGGCTCGGGGCAGGTTCTCCGGAGCAGGATGTTCCCCGCCGGTGCCAGCGACAACGGAGCCCAAAGCCGACTCCTGCGGGTAACCGGGAAACTCCCACTCGCGCGGCCGCCGGCGGCCGGTGTTTATCCGCAGCAGCCCACGGGACCACCGGGATGCCGGGCGGGGCAGCCACGGGTTTCCCACGACACCAGCGACGACGGCAGCGACGGAGAAATCCCCGCGCGGAAGCCCCGGCTCGCCTCGCCCTGCCCTGCCCTGGGCGCCCCCGCCGCGGCTCCAGCCGCCCTTATCCCGCCCCGCCTCGCCCCACCCGGCACCTTCTCCCGCCCGGGCCCGGGGCACTCCCTCCCTCCGCCCCTCCCTCACCGTGCGGGGCGGCGGGCGGGCGCGGAGGCTGCGGGGAGCCCGGCGGAGGCACATGGCGCGGCGGGGCGGGGTGGCCGCGGCCCCCGCTGCCACCGCCCTCACGCTCCGCCTGCCTCCGTCCCTCCGTTTTCCTGCTGCAGCCGCCTCCTGCCCGGGCTCCAGCAGGCGCCAGGTATTTCCCAAAGAGAATCACAGAATCAATTAGTTTGGAAAAGACTTCCGAGACCATCGCGTCAAACCGACCGGACACCACCCTGTCAACTAGACCATGGCGCTGAGTGCCATGTCCAGTCTTTCCTTAAACGCCTCCAGGGACAGTGACTCCAGCATCTCCCTGGGCAATCCATTTCAATGTTCAATCACTCTTTATGTGATGAAATTCCTTCTAATGCCGAAACTGAACCTCCCCTGTCACAGCTTAAGGCAATTTACTCTCGTCCTGTCACTTGTTACCTGGGAGAAGAGACCGACCCCTACCTGGCTACACCCTCCTGTCAGGTGGTTGTAGGGAGCGGTAAGGTCTCCCCTGAGCTTCCTTTTCTCCAGGCTAAACAACCTCAGCTTCCGCAGCAGCTCCTCATAGGACCTGAATTCCAGAGCCGTCACCAACTTCATTTCCTTTCTCTTGGACCCGCTCCAGATCTCAATGTCCTTCCTGAACGGAGGGGCCCAGAACTGAACACAGAATACGTGAGCTGCAGCCTCACCCGTGCCCAGTACAGGGGGACATTCACTGCCCCGGTCCTGCTGGCCACACTATTGCTGCTACAGGCCAGGATGCCACTGACCTTCTTGGCCCCTGGGGCACACGCTGGCTCACGTTCAGCTGGGTGTCTACCAGCACCTCCAGTTCCTCTTCCATTGGACCACTTTCCAGCCACTCCACTCCCAGTCTGTAGTGCTGTACCTCAAATGGCAAATCCTGCATGGCACAGGGGGTTGGGGTGAGAGCCCACAGTGCCTGCCCTGCCCTCACAACAAAGGAAAGATGAAGTAAAAAACCCGCCGTGAGGAACAGTACTGCTGTGGGAAAGGGGCTGCTTACACTCATCTTGGCAGGGCTAGTATGTCAGAGAATATGCTTCCAGCTTCACCGATAGATTTTTATATACTTCTCCCTATAAAAACTGTACAGGTCAGCAGCATTTAAAAGTGCCAATTAAAATTTTTAACTGAAAAATTTGTCAGCCGCAGTAACACGTTGGCAGGAGCACCATCACCAGTCTCATTAAGTCACCCAGTAAGGCGGCTGTTCCCTCTGGAGGGTGTATGTTTTCTCCTACCCTGCCCTCAGCACTTTTTCTCATTCCATCGCAATGAAGCAGAATTTCCAAGCAACATCTTCTTTCTGTATGAAAAAGAACAAGGAAGAGCCCTGTTTTTAAAGATGCTTTGGAACAAGGGCAACCTGAGACTGAGTCATTGGCTTCTAGAAGGACATGTAGCAGGAAGGAAGTAAACATTACTAAATATAAATAGGTAAGTTCATAAGCTTTGCATAACTGGAGTTCCAGAAACTGACTGGAAACATCACTGGCCCATGCTGCTGCTGCTTCATTCGTGTTCAACTCCATAATCAGTCTACAAAAAGCCCCATTTCACAGACAAAGGATTTACATGTTGTTAGAAAAAGAGCACGTTAGGTGGTTCTAATAATCAGAGTGTTGTCACTCACAGAATACTTTTACCACTAGATTCCAACAATTTTATTACTTAGGCTAAAACGTAAGGGTGGAGAATGGCTGTTTTAAAATGTATTTTCATCATATATTACACAGACATTTATTTTAAATTGCTTTCCTTTTAATCTGCAAACTCTTACCTTCCACCACAACCAGGAGTCTCCTATAGGTTCTGAACTCAAAAGCCATGCAGCTAGCACCAATTTCTACTCCTTGAGTTTACATGAACTAGTCCCTAATGAGGCTTATATGGGCTTCAATCAATTGCATTAGAGAATCAGGATTTTTTTTTTTTTTTTTCTGGGAATGCTAGCTCAAAGCTGGAAACAGTAAGCAACCTCCTGTTATCACTCAACTGCTTTCTGCTGTGTAGTCCAGAATAGTTTAAGAGTCTAATCAGAACAGTTACATTTAATTTTTAATCCCTTTTCCAAGTTGTGAAATACACAACAGAACCTATTACAGAAATCCAGATGCAAAATCAGTGCCTTTCTGACCCCACTCCAGAGCAGTAATGGCAAATAAATCTCTACACAGAGGTCATTGCTCAGTAGTTTGTAACTTACAGTAGCAAAGGAAAAAGTGCTGCCTGTATTAATAAAGGCTAAAGTATTTTTCAAGGCAAACAGAGCTTTTACACAGTGTTCATCTGGTTTTTGTGACAGAGTAGCAGCATATGGAAGGGTGACTTCAGTTTGCATATGCAAGGAAAAAAAAATAACCCAATACAGCTTTAAACAAAACAAAGCATGAAGAAATTAAAAGGTAAACTAAAAGTTTGTTAGGAGCAAGCCAGGTGATATTTCCCACACTGCTCTATTAAGTTATATATTACTATATTATCTTTTTTTTTAAATTCAGTTCACAGATAACAGTTCTCTACTGACTTTTTGTTTCTCCTATTCAGTGTCATGGGTTTGTCTAAACAGTGGATCTCTAAATGCAAGATCAGGGTTCCCTTTTCCAGTAATGCTTTGGAGACTCCCTGTCCCCTCCATCAGCAAGTATCCGGCTATTGCCTCCCCTTCCCTTTCTCACCATGTCTCTCCACTATCAGAAAGGTCTGGGTTTACCTTATCCTGCAATCAGGTAGATAGGCCTTGCCACATTAACCTCTCCCAAATCCTGGCTTCCAACAGAAAACCTTGCACGCCTGTCAGATGTCTCTCTGAGATCCCCTCTTACAATTTCCAGCCATCTCTCTGAGAATCCAGAGAGAAGTTGATTTTCTGCCTGTGCAGCTCAGACAGGTTTTCAGTGAGCAGGCAGATGGAAGGAAGGGGAATGTTTCCGCTTTGAGAGCCATCACTTCATCCAAATTCTTGTCATGCATCTGTGGGAAGGAAGGACACGCACACATGTGCAAAGTGATATGCCTAGGGTTTCCCACTTCCCATCTTACACTCACCACCTTCAGTCTGACAGACACAGGACATAGTCCATAAACGGAACTTTCCCACCTTGTGATTTTTAAAATACAAAAGACATAGGAACCAGCAGAAATTGATCTGGAGCAAGGTGTGAAAGATTACCTAATAGAAGAAAGGTGCAACTAAGCAAAAAACATGTTTCTAGTAATCTCAAAATGGTTTGATACAAAGATCTGTTTATTACCCAACAGTGGAACAGTGTATATACAAATACAGAGTGGAATGTGACATTTACAGGAAATTTAAGTACATCATGCACTGACACTATTGCAATGTTATTTTAATAGTTCCAGAATATTAAGCTGAATAAATATTCCTTGCTTCAAAAAATCATTTTTACTTTTACATAAAAATATATAATATTGCACTCTTTACAAGGCCAGCAATTTTGCATATTGGTTTATAACAAGTGGAATTCTACTTTAAAAAAATAAGCCTTTGTGAGCAACATCCCAAAACAGGGAGCACAAAAGCACCCCAAAACCACAATGTTTGGTTTTTTTTCTCTTAAACAAAGCACATCACACATCAACATGAGCCAGGAAGCTTTTCAGTCTGCATTTGGACCTTACATTAACATTTAGACAAGAGAAAAACATGACTAAAGCCATCTTACACAATGCTGCTACAATATATGCAGTTTAAAATTCAATCCATACAGTATGTAGCCACTTGCTTAATTGAACCGATGATGAGCCTTTGTGTCATGAACTATGAGAACATTCCTTAGGTTTTTCTAGTATGAAAAGTTCAAGTTGCAAGAATTTCTGAAGACTATTTGGAATTTTCAAAAGAAGTGTAAAGATTGCTTGTGTGTGTGTCACCTTCGTCACAACCTGACAATTTCATGTAAAGTGTTCTGAAAGCAGATGAGCCATGAACATGAGAAGATACAGCAGTTTGACTGAATGGCAATAGCAGAACATGTCAGTGATGAAAAAGCAAAGCAATTTAAAAGGCAAATGTAACTACATCAGACTTGCGTAGCATTCTGGCTTTACTGTTCACATGACTAGTAGGCACTCACTTATGGTGTCAGGTTTAGAGGTCTTCAAATCCATCAACTGAAATCCTAATTTTTCATCTGGCCTAAGAATTCAAATTTGTTAAGCCTTTCATAACAGAGGCTTATTTTTTTCCCCTCAGAAAATAGCACCTAGGAATAAACAACAAATTTGCACAGTGTATCTGTGTAAACCTTTCCAAATCATCTGATGCTTATGAACATTGATTATTCAAGCAGTTAGATTCAAACATTTTACAGTGTACTGAACCTCAATGACACTAGAACAGGACCACATCTGTGCCTCCTTTAACACCTCCTTTTAGAGCTCTGGGAGATAAGCTGTGTGTGTACATAATAGATGTTCTGCCACAGAATTGCAACAGCTAACTATTACAAAGTCAGGGAGTTAACAATGCATTGAGATCTAACCACTGTTTCATGATGCCATGAGGTGTCTACCATCACTAAGACAAATATTTTATTTTTGCCTGTTGCAAGGACTATTACATTAACGGAGAAGATGGCAAAAATGACAAATATAAAGATAGCAGAAGTTCGATTTTTAGCATTACAATACCATAAGATGGTGCAAAAAGCACCTACAAAGTTCTTTGCTTCTCAAAAAAAGCAATTTTAAATGGTCTTTGATTTTTAAGTTTCGGAATGCTTATCCCAGAGCTAACCATATTGCGCTCAACTAACCAGATAGGCATATGATGACATTTGAATAGATATTTACAGAACTTGCTGCTGCTGATATTTTACAAACTAAGAGGGGGAATAAGAATAATCATTTTTTTTAAATACTTCTGTCAAAGAAGTGATTAAAAAAAATACTATTGGTGTTTTATATTGCAGCATTTTGACTTGTGTGTTAGAGCATTTATGAGTCACTTTGCTGGCATTGGATAGTATGACCAGAGCTTCCTGCTGACCTGGATATGCTTCAAGTTTGTGCATGCACGGGTGCAATCTTACAACCACCTTAGACTGCTCCTTTTAAAAAAACCTCTATATTCAATCATTCTAGAGACATTCAAAGTACTTCGAAGTCCAGTTAAATAAGAGATTCTGTAACCTATTTTGGATTTAAAGTGCATCAGAGACATGAGTTAGCAGCAGAAGCAGTCGTCACCCAGCCGCGTAGCTGCTGAGGAACGAGTAGAACATGGGTAGCTTCAAGCGCTGCTGGTCCTTGCGGCACCAGGCTATAACATTTCCATCACTGTTAGCTGTGAACAAGTGATGACCGTCACAGGAAAACGTAAGGCTGAAAAACAAGAAAGTAGTCTGGTTTTATCCCAAATGTGGCTATTTAAAATGCCAACGAAGATTAGCAGTCAGGGGAGACCCAGTGGGTACATTAACACAGCAATGTTTGCATATACCTTTATTCATTTTGTACCCAAACAGGCTGAATTACAGCTTTGGCCAGCACTTCAACATCCCCTGCAGTTTACTACTCATTTCTTTGCAGTGTCAAGGAAAAGGGCAGGATCAGTAGCAGCATCCTCCTCTCTTCCCTTCTGCTTTTGAAAGAAAGGCTTTTCTGCAACAGAGCTCAGTACTCTCTGAACTTGCTTTGATGACAAAGGCAGAAACTAAATCCATCAGATTTCATAGCACAGCACAGGACTTCTGTTCAGATGGGCATTTCTTGAGCTGTAACAGGGCTAGTAAAGCCCTTCAGTCATGCCACAGGTAATGTTTGAGAGCATGAAGGTCAGCATCCATTTTCTGTCACATTTAAGCAGGAAACTTTAAATTATTCAATAGCTACTAAATCATTATCAACAATGAGCGAAAATGCAGTATTTTCGCTTGATTTTGAGGAACAAACACTCTGTCTATTTCAGTCTGACAAAGTTAAGATCATCTCATTTTAACACAGATTCTGAGGAAAAATATTGAATTTAAGAATAAGAGGAGTAGCTATTGTTCAGTTTTCAAGGGAATCCTGCTAATTTCCATCTGCCAGCAGCAGAACCTAGTTATTACAGTCATTACAAAGACAGTACACTTGTGCTCACTTTGCTTTCATGCATAATGAGTAGATTTGCATTGCTCTTTTTAAACATAGGTGTTTACCTCCTCTTTTCATGTTCAACACTCAAGACTATTTTGTTGTGGTTTTGTTTGTGGGCTGTTTTTTCTTTCCCCAGGGAGAAAAATCCATTTATTGTATGTCTTAGTATACTTAAGATCTTTTTACCTTACAATAGGTTTGGCTGACTTTGAAAATGTTATCTCTCGTACTGGCTTCAAGTCCCACGTACTCCACAGTCTGAAAGAAAAAGCCATTTTTCTACACACTTGATTTTACAAATATTTCAGTGATAAACAATCTATTTAGCAACTACTAAGACTGGGAGCTGAGTAACAGCTTGTCCACCTTCTTTAAAGCCAAATACCAGCATGACGTTTGGCTACATGCTCTCAAACTGTGAGCCTAAGTTATAGAGCATTTTTAAAAATAAATGTTTCAAATGCTTACCTTACAACTCCATTTTCAAGGCCCCCTGCAATCACATTGACAGACACGCCTTCAGGCTGGTTAGAGAAAGCAACAGAGCAAATGCTTTCCCTGCAGTGCACATGTCCAACAAGATCACCATTAACAGTCCAAAGCCTCAAATCACTACCTCCTCCAACTGCAAGAGAACATGGCACAGGAGTGTTAAAAGAATACGCCTAGACCACGGTTAAGTCTGTAATACTTAAATATTCTGTTGCAAACAATTCAACTTCTTGAGAGTTCATAAGGCTTAAATGTCTGAGTGATTTGTGCAAATACTTCTCACTTCTCTGTGACAGGAAGCATGCAAACCACCAAGCCACTGCAGTGGTTTAGAAGACATCACGTCATATTTATGGAACATTTTACTTACAAAACGTTATGTTATTTTACTTTTAATGACCAATTTTCATGTACTAACAGGGAAGGCACTAAGATGGAATTCATACTAGCTATTGAAACAGTTGGTTCTTGTACCTTGGCTTGCATTTTAAGCAAAATACTTAAAAATAGCAAGCACAGTTCTCTTACCTGGCTATCTGGCATTATTTGATTCTATCAAAGAAATAACAGCCCAATTACTGCTTTTGTCTTAAAAGGAATTGTCTGAAAAGGAAATGTCATGTCCTTTACTAATTAAGGAATACAATCTTTTGCAGAAAAAAAAAATTGGTTTGTGAGCTATAGAAATGGAGTTGAAAGTCTCCAAGTAAGTTTAAAAATATAAATATTAGGTTTCTGAAACTGTCGGAATAATTTCCCCTTGTCCCTTAATAGCCCTTGCCTGTGCTCTGTAATACATTGTACTCCCTTGAAGAACTGTACCTTTGACAACAAATCTCTGTTAAACTGAAAGCAGCCAACATCACAAAACGTAGGTCTCCCAGGAATCTGTTGAAATCTCAAGTCTTTTTATAAAGAGACCAAGCTGTTGGGCCTTTGTATCTCTACAGCTGCCTAATCATTTCTGGATACATTTGTGTTACTATGCAGAAAAAAGCAAAATGGTGCTCCTGTTCGACTGAATGCATCCTCACATGATTAATACACACTCAGTAACTGATTTAATTATAAGTCTCATGATTTATTTGGTCTGCAAGTGAAAACAGCTTTTTTGACTGACAAGTGTACCTGAATCACAAACTGTTGCAATATCACCAGTTGTTTCACTAGCTGAAACTGCAGTCACAGGACTCTTGTGTCCAGCCAGACTCTGGACATAGCACAGCCTGAAGAAAACAAAGGGAACAAACCTAAAGTTCAGACACAGATGCAGAAAAAGTTCTTTGAGGAAAATATTTTTTTAAATTACATTAATTTTAATCAATATTTTGCACAATTATGTTATTTTTCATAGTCACTATAAAATTTGAGCACTTTTCATGAGAAAAAACATTAAGGGTTTGACTTCACATAAGACATACACAGAAAAAATTCAATTATCTTCAAAAGGGCAAAGATATCCATGAGTTGGAAAACTAGTATTTACAAGAAACCTACGGGAAAGAGTTACATATATATACTTGTACCTGTTCAAATCCCATATTATGCAGGTTCCATCTTTGCTGACACTTATCATTATACTGTATGGTTTGCACACAAACAAGCTTGTTATTTCTGCTGTGTGTCCATACAAATGGACTTGTGACTCCATTTCTATCTCTGAAGGCTGAAAAACAGCGAGATAAAACAAACTCTCATGAAAAAGAAAATTAATGTCTCTTTTTCAGGAAAGATAAGCCTAGTTTAATTTTTACATTTCAAAAAATAGTTCCCATCTCTTTTAATATCATTTTAGCAACTAAGTTAATGCTTTCTTATGTTCAACACTTTATAATGTGATAAGGCATAGATATCACTAACGTTCTACTTTTTGCTTCCAGTGCTTTAGTCTAAGCAAATATTTGGATGTGATCCGATGAACTGAAATGAAGAACTGCTGTACTTTTGTCTCAGTTACACACCTTGAAGTCGGCTGATTTGTTTTCTGCAAGACTGCTCTTTCCACACAACAATGATATGACAGTTCTCAATATTTTAGCATCTAGTGGAGGCACTTGGAAACATCAAAGAAAAACCCAGCTCAAAAGTTGTCACTCTCTGTACGGTAAATTACTAGGAATTCCTCAAGTTAGTGCCAAGCTCTTCAGTGATACCAAATTGGAAAAATATGCAGGAAGCCAAGTTTAAATACAGAAGCTGCTAGATAAAAATTAAAGCAGCAAAATTTAATACCAAACAAGTTTTATTCAAGTTATATAATTTGAAATGATTCGGACTTCCTGAAAACTAAGTTGAAGGAGCTGCTTAATCAGAATGCTAATGCTTTGCTTAAGACAACTGGCTGTACAGAAATTAGAATAATCTTTATAAAAGAAGAGAACAGTTTTCTCCTTGTTTCCTCACACGTCAGAACACATTATCTGCATTTTTGTATGAGGGTACAGGATGCATATAGCAGGTCTACAAAAGCACCTTGCAAGTTGAAATAGACAAGATAAAAACCACACATATGCTCAACTCACAGGGTGCAGAAAACATACGTCTTTCTGCACTAAAAAGGACAACATAATCTATGTAATACTGCAAAAGGCTGTTTGACAAAGACCTGCTAGTTTACTCTTGCTACTGAGCATCTCATCCACGTAAGACATTTATGAAAGTACCCAATTGTCATCCTCAGAATAGTGTGGTATCTCTCATGAACATCCTTCTTTAATCCTTGTTTAGTTTAGAGAAATAAAAATAAACCAAAATTTTCCATAACAGCAACAAACAAGACTTGTGTTTTTATGAAGAATTGATTTTGATAACCGTTTTACTGTGCTCCTCCCATCTCCTCTAAGTGTTAGCTTTTGATCTGCATTTCAACACAAACTGAAAGCAGCACTCACCTGTAGCAGCTTCTCTCTACAGTGCTAATATAAACAGTTTATTGATTCTTATTGTAACAATATTGTAAGGAGACAAGCTGGAATTTTAACACCAACTGTATTAAGTTTATGAAGTTATGAAATAATTACCTCATGCCTGAAATGTTGTCCCCCTCTTCTCACCTGCTTTTAGAGGACAACCCCTAGAATGGTATCTAGATATGGGATAACATGCACGCATGTATCTGCCCTTGAGCAGCAGCTCTTTCTGCCTACAGCACTTGGATGGAGAACTGAAATGATCACTTCCCAGTTTTACTCATTGAAGTGCAATGTCTGTTTGCAAGACAGCTCTAACAGTCAGCAAGAGAGGGCTGGAGCAGTATGTACAGCCAGACACCTGTGGCTGAGGTGTTCATGAAGGTATGACTTACTGTCAACAGGGATCACAGTGTCAGAGCAGTACTTCTTTGCTTTCTGACCATCATAAGGGCAAGGAAAGACAGAGCATCTGAAGTGCAACATGGAGGCACTTTTGAATTCTGACAGCATGCCTTTGAATTCCCTTATCCAATTAACAACATGGTATCTGCTTCATGCCCATGCATTGCATTGATACAAGTGTGAAACAGGGCAAAATATTCATGTTTCAAGTACTGCAATGTAACAAAATGTTCACTTTATCCACGATCAGCTGACAAGATGGATACAGAGCAGATGCTAGGAAGCACATTTGCATTCCCTGCAGCCCTGACTTGGGTAACTGACTCAACAACAGGAGCTACAAAATTGACACAAGGTCCCTCTGCCTGGGGCACATAAAACTGTCAGTGCTGAGAAATTCAGCAAAGATGGTCTGAAAGACAACATCATCTGTGTAAATGAACAAAAAATCACTTTTTTTCTAGGAAACAGAAGGAACTCAAGAATCATAACCCCACAAACTAGAGTTTCTTTTCAGCTTTGCAGAAGGCAAGTAGATTCAATTTCTATTTTTAAAAAAAATTCAACTGGAATGCATGTCTCAGTACAGGTTATTTACAAGTTCACTATTCTGGTGGGCCGTTAAGGTGCCTGACTTAAGATCCTACTGACTGAAGCTTACAGGCTTCAAGCTCTACTTCATTTTTTAGACTCAAAATGCTGCTGAGCTCAGGAAGTATGAGTGGCAGATCACCAGAAACTGGAAGAAAGCCGAGAAAAAAAACCAGATAAAAATCACTGTTTGTGCTCTTCCTAGTCTAAACATCTGCTGTTTGCCACTACTGAAAACAGAAAACTGGGTAGGCAGAGCAGATCATACTAAGCTTCTCTCTAGATCATGCTAATGTAGTGCTTCAAGAGCATTAAGGACTACAATACCACAAATGTGTCTGCCAATACCTGAATCAAGCTAAATTTGGGAAATCAGTTTAGTCCAGTTGTTGCTATGGGTAATCCTGCAGACACACCTAAAATGAGCTGTTGGAAAGTTGCATACACTTTGTTAAAACTATGGAGAATAAAGGTTACAGCTAAAGAAAGTATGGAAGCTTCAGACGCAAGCTTCGAAACACAGTCACCATCAGATTATTAATTTTGAGTTCTATTTATGCTTTCATACCATGTTTATTAGCAAACAGTATCAAGGGAATTTCTAGTACTTTCAGTATTTTCCACTTACACTTATTAAGTAATGCAAGTTACTTTCTCCCTTCCCTACTCACAGTTTTTCCCCTTGGAGAATATGACAAAGTAAAGTGGCTTGGTGGTTAATATATACCCTGGCTGAGAATTCATCCTGGCTCTCAGTAGTGTAAGTGCCTTCTGCATTTGAATTATTGTTTATTTTGGGGAATTGCATTCCACAGTTTCAGTTAAAGCATTGAAAGGCCATTTCCTTCACAGAAGGTTACTCCTCCATGCAAGGAGCTTCACTGTGCCAGAGTGCTTCAATTCCAAGCCCTGGCCTGACGAGAGTCAGAGCTGTATGTGTAACCAGTTGTGCACTCAGAGGATGAGGGCTGACTAAAGGCTAGCAGCATGTAAGCAACATCTTAAGACAAACACACAAACAAGCATGCTGAGTTGTCAGAGGATCCTTCCAAAATAAATACTAAAAATGCCTGTGATTTTTTTAGCAATTATCCAGAATATAAGTATCTTTTTGTCACTCTTCCTGTTTTAAAAAAAAAGACTAATAGTCAATAAATCTAAATCCTTATATATGAATTTCATCCAATGTAACTTACCGTATTGTTAGTGAATCTGTTCATATATGCTGTGATGACACCAGATTTACTACCTGTGAACAGCTGACAACTGTCTGGCACCCAAGCACAACTTGTTACCTTGAAAAGACAAAACAAAGCCAGAAAAAATTAGAGCAGAAAAACTATTCTAACTGCTGCTTTCATTATGACATAGCATTTGGTCAAACTGATTCTTTATTGGTTATCCTAAGAAAAGCCATGTAAAACACCTAAGCTAAAGAAATCCAAGAGAAAAAATATAGTTGCTTTAGATGATATTTGTTATTACTTTAGAAACAAAGTAAAGAGGGAGTTCTGTGTAGCCTGGAATTCACAGCTAAAGAGCAGTGAACAAGTGCAGTCTTCTAAATCTTCAACCACATCAACTGCCAAAATCTTTTTGGCAGGATCTTATCAATCATCGCAGTGTGATGGAGATTATGCAGTGTTCCCTAACAATCTTTTAGACAATCTTTTTCAGATGGATCCTGAACTATAGTGGAGTTCTTCTAACATGAGGCACCTATACGTCTTTTCTGTATTGATTTTTCTTGGCACAGAACTTAAGCTTTTTTAAATTCACAGCAACATTCCACAGGAAGGAAAAACTACAAAAATAAAATTAATTCAAAAGGAATCTTTATCTTGTACAGGAAAACACCCAGAAACAAGACACAGTGGAGCCACAATGAACACATCCCAAAGGAAATAAAAAAGATTAAAAAGACTTGTGTTTGGATGCTCATCTCCAAAAAAGGCAAACGAGTCACTACTTAAACTACCAATATTAAATTGAAGAGCAAGAGACTGATGTTTTTTACCTGATGGAGCTGTGAACTCTGTATAAAATTTACTGGAGGTTCACTTTGCTTGCTTTTCAGTCGTAAAATGTTATCAGCATATCCCCAGCTCAGGATAGCTGACCACTGAATATCAGTGCTGTGCATGCTTCTCACACCTGAAGGAAGGCACATAATTTTGTGTTACATATACAACAAGACTTGATCACTTTAACGGTTAACAATAAAAGTCTCAGATTTGTGTTTTATCACAAGCTGGAATATAAAACCCCCCAGTGTTTCAAAATAAGATATTTTCCATTAGGCTACATAATCTGCAATGTATTATAATCAAATATAGTTTTCAGAGACCGCATAAACATTCAGTCTTCTCCAAAGACAGTCTGCAACTTGGACAAAGCTTTTTTGAAGTGTTGCATCTTTTGAGAATGGAGAAAAGGGGAAGAGGCTAACAATACTTCCCAGCTAGAGAAATGATTGCTCATAACTTCAAGGAGAATGTTATTTGTTTTTGTTGACTAAATGTGAAGTAATTTATTTTTAAAAAACCTGCACTAGCATATGTTACCAAGGAAACAAGAGATTGTGAGAACCTGTTTGTGCATTCTCAATAAGAATCCCTCCAAGAACTTTAACTGAAAGCAGATGATCCTTCCCCTCTGCTTTTTCTACTGGTAATTTTCCTCATTGTCTGTCTCTAAAATCCATTCCTTAAACTTTCCTTTCTGTTGCCACATGTGTTTTTTCATCTGTTCTTCAGTTCTTGGACTCAATCTGCTGGCAAGTTCTAAAGTTAAATCCTCATGCTTCAGTCACTTTAACATAAAATATGAACTTAATTACAGAATGCCTCTACTGTAGTTCTGAAAATTACAAATAAAATCCATCCTCCAGGAAAGATACCACACATGTGGAAGCTGTTAATAGAATTATAAATTAAGCTTTGGCAAAAGCAACTATATTTAGGAAGTTTGCTGGAGAACAACAGTTGCATTAAATTTTTTTAATGGCTCATTTCACATATATTGTGCATATAGAGAGTAAGCACAAATCCATACCTTGCTCCTTGCTATATATCATCAAAAGGCAAAACTTGCTGGACAAACCGCAGATAGCTTTAGTTGGTAAAGCCTGGAGAGAGCCAAACCTTTCTCCATGTGGTTGGCTAAAGCAGACAACAGGGTCTGGAGCACTTGGGGAACCAACATATTCTCCCCACTTCAAGCCTTTTATCCATGGTAAAGGACTCTGAAACAAGCACAGATAAGGTTCAAATTATAGAATTTTTGTAAAAATATAATTTCATTAGTAATGGAGAATGAAACATATCACTTTCCTGTAAGCAATCACATGGTAAGGACAGCTGAAGTATTTATTCTAAAAACACTAGAAAGACAAGTTCAAAGCACTTTAGTACTATCAACTAAATGATCAACTTTAAGGGAGTTCTGTTACTTCTTTAAGGGCATAGGCAGCAAGCTTCTAGTTCAGGTAGTTTGGTGAAAAGTACAGATACCTCTAAATACAAGATTCAGTTTCTCACTGGACTTCAGGGAAAACAAGTGTTTCAAGTGAAGAAAATGTAATTGTCCTACAGGCAGCAAAAAGAGCTGAGCATGAAAGAAAGCACAGTATGTGTTTGCCTACTATTGGTCTGCATACAGATTCCACGATTCATCACTCAAAGTATAAAACTGGTTAAATGGAACACTTTGCCACACCTATTTGCCATAACTAAGATAAACTCAGATCTTAGTTTGACACAAAATATATCACAAATGCATGAAAATAATTTTCACTATCACTCACTTAGCAATTTTTCGTATTTTCTTTACAGTACAATATAGGTAGCAAGTTTTAGGAAGGAAACTAAACCAAGGGTAGAGTGTACAACAATTACGACATATGAATATTAATTAAACCATCCTGCAATTCAAAATTACATACTGGATATATTATTTCTTTACTGTGTTCTCTGGTTTCTCTGAATGCAAACTGCACTAGTAATCCCATGGCAGCAGGAAGTTCTCCTTCCATGATAAGCCTGGATCCAGGTCTACTAATATGTGCTGCATGGAACAGCTGACGAGGTGTTTGCCCATATGTTTTTATCATTGTTTCAAGGGCTCTTCTCTGAACAGGATCTTCAACAGCGGAAACATCCATCCCGAAATAGGTCTAAAGGGGAAAAAAGAAAGGAGAAGGACAAGAAGCAGCTTGTCAGGTTTGTCTTTGGGAGAGATTTTGCAACACATGCACACAAATTCAGAGGCAGACTATTCAGTTGTTTGCTTAAGGTGTGGACCAAAAGCAATCCCACAATGGCTTTGCTGACTACAGAACCACTGAGAACAGTAACCTTGTCACCTCCTCTTTATTGGAGACAACTACCACTTTAAGGATTATCATGTGAGCTGCTCCTATATATATATATGCAATGACTAATTTCTGTAAAGAGGTTTTCTTTGAGACCTTTACTAATCTGTGCAAAACCAGACAGGTTGCTGATAGTAAACAAAAGAATTGGAAAGAGTTGCGAAAGTTTGTTTTCTGTACCTCTTTTAATGAGCATATTAAAGCTCTCTTTTCATGTAGAAAAGGAGAAAGAAAACTCATGTTTAAAGGGAGTGGAAGTTTTTCATTCTACTTGTCTTTTTCATGCCTAATTCTGCACCACACAGTTCCTCAGTCACACCAAAGTCCTCGACTTTTAAATTTAAAGAAGGATGAACACCCAAAGTTAATATGTGAAGTTTAAGCTACTAATCAAATCAATTCTTAAGCACAAAAAGAGGAAAAGAAAGGGAAGTATTTGGATGGCTACTTGAAAAAGCCATCACTGCCAAACACTACTGTTTTATTAGCTTTTCCAGCTAATAAAATGATACAAACACTGAAAACGTGAAACATTTGAATACATTTAAAACCAGGACTACCTGCTGAGCAAACCTTGTGATAGTAAGGATTGAAGCTAAAGAATACAATCCAAGACATCCATGTTACAATTAAGTAGTAAAACACTGGAAGTCTTTACATTAAATGAAGACTTATTTGAAATTAAATTTGCTGTAGAGAAAAGTGCTCATTAGACAGACAGAACACAAGTTGTATATGGAGGAAAGAACACAATGAGCTCAGGACAAACAACTATTTTAATCCTAATAAAAGCTGCAGCACACCTGCCTAAATGAAAAGCTTTTGGATTAGGTAGAAGTTGATAAACACAATCACAATAATCATACTACTG
Source organism: Atrichornis clamosus (assembly GCA_013400975.1). NCBI lineage: Eukaryota > Metazoa > Chordata > Aves > Passeriformes > Menuridae > Atrichornis > Atrichornis clamosus. The sequence goes on from WBMZ01000792.1 coordinate 41,416, forward strand.
CTAGCCACTGCAAACAACTATCCAGAAAGTCTAAACCCCAGACCTGATCAACCCCCATGCCTATCTCCAGGCAAGAAAGAGGAACACAAAATACTAAGTCTCACAATACTCCCTGGGATCTTACAGTTCCACACTGAAATGGTTAAAACCTTTTCTTATTCTTCAACACTTCACAAGTGAGGAATCTTGCTTCATGCTGGATGTTTTCCAAGCAAATCAGACCAAACTCTCCTCCACTAAGTTACTAAGGACAGTGAACAAACATACTGCTTAAATACTTACTGCAGGATGAAAGACATTAATAGCCTGAACAGAGGCCTTGCCTTTTTGCTTATAACCAAACACCAAGTCAATCCAGTTACAGATTGTCTGGGAAACATGGTCAGACTCCAAAGCCTGACGATGAATCAAGATGAACAGACGAGGATCATTACGGGCCCAGGGTGGAAGATTGACATGGTTAACTCTGTCACCATTTTGACGCACTCCAAAATCAAAACCTAGAAACAGGGGAGTGAATATTCCAACATTTTAGTGGACAGTACTTCAAAAAGATCTTGTATGAAATTAAACCCCTAAGCACAGTGATAACTGTGATAACTGATCAACAAAGCAGCATCATTAACAAGTCCCTCTGAAACACATTCAAGCTGCACATACAAATGGAAAAATCAGAAAACAGCAAACTCCTTTGCTCTACTGACAAAATTACAGAAAAACTTAGCTTAAGTCCTATATAACAGCTTTTTTAGCATATCCCACCAATTAGTGCCAGATTTCTCCCATGCATCTAGTGCTTAGCATATTCAACCAAGGAATATAAATGTTCTCAGTTTCAACCCATAGGCTCAACCGTACAACTGGTTTGGGTATATAGTTCTGTTGTCCTCTTTGTATACCTTCTCTGTTAACAAGAAAGTCGGGAAGGTAGAAAAATTCTGGTATAAGCTCCTTTACGTCAGTCATCGATTCATACGAAGAGAGTCGCCAGGTTGTATTGGTAGAATGAAAAGTTCTGTCTGGGATGTCAAAACTTTGATCTGCAAAGAAATCCAAACTGAACTGTTACATTGATGATGGACACTAACAGTTGCACATCTGCAACTTCAAGTAGTTAACTGCTCTCCAGTTAGCTGAGAACATTTAGAATTCTTTTATCTCAACTATTACATGTTACACATGGACTGCAAGTCAAATATAGGTCAGTTTTTTATGCTATAGAAACTAAGGTATAAACATCAAATGAACAGCTTTATGGTCTAGCTTGATAATTTCAAGAGTAGATCTACTGCTAAAGCATACCAGATTTAATTTTACTGAGCTCAGCTATTTGGAATTGAAAAACTATGCTGAACAGGGTAACATACAAAATTTGTGAGTCACTGGAACAAGGTCCAGATGTGAAAGGCAAGTACAAGCAAACACAACTGTACCTTGATAAGCTAAAAACATTTTAGTAAAAGGTGGCAGCCTAACTAGGAAATGGAGCACAGTTCCACTGTTAGAATAATGAGATCCATAGTGATATGGTTGTACAGGGGGCATTGGATCATCCTCTCGTGCTCCTTTACGGTACTCTTCTTCCAAATACTAAAAAAAGAGTAGAGAAAAGAAAAAAAAGAAAATCAAACTTCCCCCTTAGATGCATTCCAATAACAAAAATAAGAGCTCACCTAAAGTGTTTAGGAATAAACTCTAAAGCCTTTCAGAAGCATACATTTAAATGTAATTTGGAATCAAATACACTTTTAAGTGTCTAAAGACAAGCGATCAGTTTTACAATCTAGTTCAGTATCAAGGTCTTTAGCCAATTTAAATGACTTACTTTCCATTATTTACTACTTTTGTTTTTCCCCACTCCCCTCTCATTTTCTAACACAACAGACTTTTCAATACCAAATGGAAAAAACTGGATTTGCAAATAATACAGTAGACCACAGACACACAGATGTATGCTTGAAAGTCCAACTGCAGATACTTTAATTCCCCAGTATGTTGTTATTTCCTACAGTCTTTAAAACACTTTAAAGAGAAAAAAAATCAAAAAGCACTATTATCATAGCAGGGCATGTTAAAGTAAGAGAGTACTTAAGGGAAAACAGCTTTTCTGTTATCAAACAGAAAAAATAGCTACAAATTCCACTGAAGTAATTTCAATTAAACAGCAGTAGGTTATCTTCCTGATCTTTAGGGATCTTTAAATATATACATGTAAGGTGGTAACCATTTAAATTTCTCAGCAGTATCATATGGAAGCACTAAATTGATTTATGATTTCAGGTACAGGAACAGACAAGTTCCAAACATGTTATAAAACAATTCCCAGGAAATGTTTCCTGCAAAATATACTGAAATTAAGAATTCCGTAGATGTGAAACAATGTATTTGTTGTTTCTTCTTCCCCCATTAACATATGTTTAAAAAATTACAGCCACTATATCATCTATACACAGCACAAAGGCAAGAAGCAAAAGTTATCCAAATTACCTTGTAAGTATCCACGTAACGATCCTCTTTTTCTTTAGACTGCACAGCTATTGGTTTGACCAGATTTCTGCAATAGTAATACTGATATGTTATAATTTTTATTACAATATTGATTCACAACATTAAATAATACATTATTAAGAATAACACCTTTAATATAATGAAAAGATCAAGCAAAACTTGGTAACACTTTTCATTCAGAAAATAAAAAAGCCACTTCTGGTTAGTGCTAAAGACAAACTCAGATCTACAGCACAGTAAGAGGCAAACAAATACCAGGTGCCTCAGTCAAATCATCCTATAAAGGCAAAGACTCAGTGCACACAAATGTTAAATCAGCTGAACAAAAATTTATTAGGGTGGGACAATTCACTCAAATCCATTCACAATGAAGACTATGATTTTGTAACTAATTTACAATATTATTTCATTTTCTATTTAATTTTTACTAATACATATGAATTTAAACATATAGCTTCTATTTAAATCTGTGAACTATACACATCTTATGAAGACAGTGTAAGTCCAATACACTGCATTTGAATCTACATGCCCGTTTTATTTCAAAATCCAAGGTGAAGCAGCCACTTATTGTAAAAAGCCCAAATTATTGACAAGACTTGTCCCTGAATAGTTCCGTTCATGTGCATATGCACTTTAGTACAACAAAGATCAAAAGCTATACAGTTCAAGTATTTGGGAACAAAGATTTTCAAACATTTCATATTACCTATATACCGATGGATCGGTTAGGTCCAGCGTCTCACTGGTGTAGTCAGAAAGGATAAAAGGAAAAACTGGATATTGCATGAGGTCGTTGAAGGAACGGCCCGCATGTTTGTTTAAATGAGTCAGATATTCAAAGTTAGTAATCTGTCCTGTGCACCACAGGTGGGTCAATGCAGTAATGTTTCCATATTCCAAAAGGTTAGGCAAATTGTTAGTCAAGATGTTGTGGTACACATCATCACGGACCTAGAAGGAAATACCATAGATTTAATCATACAATTGAAAAAGCTTCAAACTACCAAGACTTTAAGTTTCTCTCATTTTACATGTTTCCACATATCTGCTGGAATGGAATAATGTTTAATATTACTAAGATTCTTTAATGTCTTAATATATCAGCGATGTGTTTTACAACATACCTATGGCTGTCTGGAGGTCTAGCTGAGTCAAGTTCTTTCAAAGGTATTAGGAAGAATTTAATTAGTCCATGCAACAAGTCTCTTTAAAAATTAATGCATAAATATACATGCTATCAAGACACAGCAAAATGCTTTGGTGTATTACTATGCATTGGTGCCACAGTACCTTTGTATTATCAAAAGCCAAGAGTAAAGTTCTGCCATTTGTTAAAAATATTTCCACAGCATTGTCTCTTAACTGCCACCAGCGCTTATGAACTTCCTTAATTTCCTCGTACGTCCAAGAAAATGAAGCTGGTTCAGTTTCTCCATGAAAACTCTGTAGAATTTGCAATTTAAAAAGTTATTTTAAATAGCAGATTTTCCAAACAAGAAATCTTTCAATGCAGCTAGTTTATAACAATACAGCATATCAAAGCAAATTTTCATTTTAATGCAATGCTTTAATACATGGTTGTGGTTTTCTTTAGCTACCCTCCCCGTCCTTCACTCTCCTCTAGGTAGTGGACAGAACACCACACTCATGCTCCTCAGCTGCCTCAGTTCCCTATCCAACACTAGCAAGCAATGCCACGTTGTCACTGGCTCTTAAGCTAAAATATTGCACTGTCACTCAGAGCAAGCAAAGCTTTGCCATGAATCCCAACTCTGACAGTTCTGTGAAGGACAAAGCAGCTGGTAGCATCTTAAACCACAAAAACTGTGTTTAGCAGTTATGCAAGGAAGAGCTCTGTAAAAACAGTTTAAAACTTTCAGTAGTGTAATTCATATCTTGATTACTTTTAAATCTGTTGGATGTATAAACAATTTACACATCAGAGTCTTTGTATATCAGAATGATTAGGTCAGTTCCAGTTTCCTCCATGAAACAGTCCTCTTGTACAGGATAAGGGAGGAGCTAGAACATCATATATAATGTAAAACTCAAGAACCAGATGCTATGGAGCACAGCACAATTCATATACTTGTGAGTTGCTCCACTTCCTAGTGTTCAAGATCCCACTAAGGCAAGTTATGTCAGGTGCAGATCAAAGCAAACTCTGTGCATGTTGCTGATGAACTCAAAGAAATGGACTGCAAGGTGCAGAAACCTCCCAAACCACCCCTTCCTCATGCCCTCCCAGTCCTAGGCCCATGTTTTTCCTGTTTTCTTCTATCACCACCAACTCCGTAGTCAAGGGCAACAGAAGCAACACTGAAACCAAACTAATCAGTTTGGTGGGCCTTATCCAGAGATCTCCAACTCTAGTATTACTGCCACTGAAATTCCTGAAGAATAAGCTACTCATGGCCATAGTTTGGAAAAGTTAAAGCTGGAAAATATGTTCTAACACTTACCGAGTTTTCTATTGTATCTGAAGCATTATCTTCAACAAAATACATGCCACATTTTCCTACAGCAAAAAATAGTTGTGAAAAGGTACATGATATTGTATAATGCGTCTTTGGGCTATATAAACAGTATTCAGGAGTTAAGAATGCTAAGAATAGTACCTGGGCAAGACAGTACTTGACAGAAACACATTTTATCATTCCACATCTTTTACCAAGTGGTCTGCAAACTTAAAACTTAATGGCAGTTCCAACAGCACTCATGCAAACAGTAGAGAAGAAAGGCAAAATTGATCTATAAAGTATGTAATCCACAAGAAGTCAGGTAACAACTCAATTTCTTAAAAAAAATTTGCTAGGTTTTTGTATACAGCAGACTCTTACACCAAAAATGTATTTTTAAAGACTGGAAGTTCTGCTTACCTAGCAACAGTTCACCAGCAGTCTCTCTAGAAGGTGCTACACTTATACATCTTCGATTAACTCTGAAATATTTCAAAGTGTATTATTATTGTATGGATTTATGTACCTTTTGGCAGACCTAAACCCAACAGCCTCAAAGGTTATAGCTGAAGAAAGACTGTCCAACACCATGACTTATGGTCCAAACCCCAAAGAAGGAAAGAAAATAGAAGCTCAACTTTCTAGACTTGCACATAAATGTATTTGTACTTATTTCTTTGTGTGTTCTCTGCAGTTATTTCAGACTGCATTAGTGCCTGTAACAGGTGGCAAATTGACACAACTGCAGAGTTGAGTAACACAATGATACAAGCAGAGAGGATAAAAACACAATTCGCCTTTGAACACTGATGGAAAGACCTACCAGATCTTAGATATCTAAGACAGGCAGTGCTACTAAGTGACAAATAAGATATCCCATCAGGTTATCCCACAAAATTCCCATCCACATACCACACCAGTTGGTATTTGGTAGCTCTAGTCTTTTGCTTTTGAGTAAAGCAAAGAGCCTACTATTTTTGACATTTGTTTCATTTCCCACTTGATTTTTTTAAATGTTTATTTTGACAAAAAAGTGACAACTGTTTAATTTGATTGGGAAAAGATAGGAAAGTGAAGCAAGCGTTATCCAAACCTTACCTTATATGTTCACTTGCAGCTTTGTCCTTTACAGTAGAGGAGTGAGAAGAATGTGTTTTGTCTTCAAATAGGTAAGACAATGGAGTTTTTATCACACCTATAAAGAATCACAAATAATAAGGTACTAACAGTCATTACAAATCAAACATTACACTACATTCATCATAGATGTTATCATTACCTTCCTGTTTTTGCCTGTCTGGGAGAAGGTATTTGTTTGGAATAGTTAGGTAGCATCTCTGCAAGCGGCGCCTCTCTCTGTTTGGGCCCTCTGTTGGATCCAGTTGCCAAGAGGTGGGGTAATAGACTGGGTCATACCAGAGTGCTCTGATTTAAAAAAAATACATTAAGAGTTTGGCAGTAGAAACAGTATGCACGCTTATTCATTCTATTCTTCTTTAACTAGTAGAAAGACAGAGCTTGCACAGTAGTACCTTGGGCAATTTCTGAAAAAGTATCAAGAGACAAATTCCGTAGTTTATTTTCATGAACTATTCCACTGAATGACTTCTTACAAGCTGCTACTGTAAGACTGTTCCTGAAACTACTCACTAATGAAAACAGCAATACAATGCATCCAACACTATTTTGAAAACTGCTGCTGCAAACACGACATAATATTAGTTCTGCAGTGGTGAAAATACCACTGTTTGGTTTCTTATCAAGACTTAACATTCTTTGTTCTACACTGTTTAGTGAACAGAGTATCTAGATGCTAATGTGAGTCACATTACCCAAAAAAATTTTTTAGTCCATCTATGTAATGCAAGATATGACAATTTTAGGACACCCTTCATTGTATTAGGCACAGCAAAATGTATCTGATGAAAAAACTTGTCTAAATGGCATAGAAATACTACCTGGCTACTCACCCTAAAATATAGGATTTTAAAAATCAAGTATTTTACAAGTCTAACTATTGGATGCTCAGCAAAAGTAATTCTAATTTTAATACCATCTCCATTTCACATGCCTGTAAGTAGAATGAGAAGTGCATGTCAGGCACATCAAGTCTCTCTCACTTTTTCACCAAGATGAGGAAACTTACCGATCATGAGTAAGCTGCTGAACAAGTTCCTGCCAATGTCTGCTGGCACTTAGCTCTGCCTTATACATCCCCCTGATGTGCTGGATTACTTTCTTCCTTTCCATTCCTTGTGACAGAGACACAGCTTGCGTGATGTCTCCAGCTATTTTAGAAATGTCTTTAGATTTTGTGTCTAGACGTTGAAAGAGACTGAGGAAAAGAGTTTTCTTAAAATGTCACATAAACACACTGAAAAGGGAAGGCAAGACAGCAAAACACCTTATAAAAATGCAATCAGTTTGGCAGTAGATATGTACAGCTCTTGTTACAGCAGATGCAGAGCAACTTAGCCACATAATGAGATTCATGAATACAGCCTGTTTCTTAACCATCAAAAACCCTATTAACTTTTGGCCAAAGACAAGACAAGCCAGTCAGAAGATCAATGGCTATATATTAATATGCTTGACTAATTCATGTATACTCATAACAATAAAAATCTAAAGTAAGAACACTAATATACCACTGATTAAGTTCCTAAGTCATTCAACATAATAAAGTCTTAACACTTGTCTGCATGGACCTGACTGAGCTGACCTTTACAGCTACTGTACTTGCCTACATTAAAGCACATTGTGTGTGCATCTCAAATCTGATTTTTATGTCGAAGCCTGAAACATAAATTAATGAAAAGAACTCAATCTACCACAATGTACTGAAAATTACATTCCACCAAGGAGCAGCAGTCTATGTAGCTCACGAAAGTATTCAAATTGTATGCTGAATATAGCATTTTATTCATTGAAGATCAAGTTTAGTTGCAGGGACATTTAATTGCACAGACCACAGCAACAGGAAAGGTGATTACACAAATACAACAACCATAAAACTAAGGGTGAAATGCTAAATGCGCAAAAAAACAGTTTGATATTCTGAAGTTGACACAGTGATATTTATTATGCAACCTGCCAAATGCATATGCCTATAATTTAACAGTAAAATTAAAAGCCTGAAAGCTAGTGTTGTTGTTAATTTGAAAAACACCCCATCTGTAATCATCACACAGGCAACTTTGCAATGGGGAGTGCTGAACAGAGAATACTTCTTAGAGAGTTCTTGCAGACTCTCTAAGAAGGTACTTACTTCTGGCGATTATTAGCCATTGTCTTCTCCCAAGCAGCTTTGTTTACACCTTCTTCCATCTCATATTTCTTCTGATCCTGAATGGAAGTTTTATACATTACTTTCCTTTTTCAGATGAACGAAATAAGAAAGGAGAGGCTAAAGGGCATGCCAATTTAAAATAGGAAGGCTGACAAAACTCTTCAACTGATATCTTCACAGCATTTAAAACCAGCAAGACTTCATTTCAGTTACTACAATTTTATTATATTTACATATCATTTTTCTTTTTGCAAGAAATCATAAAAATTCTTTTCTTGACAATAAGAGGTATTAGTAGCTTATTATGAACTCCCATCTTCATCTGGATTAAGTAATATGTTTAACCAAGAAGCCTGTTAGCTTGCTGTGAAGAGGTGACTGTATGTGACAAATATATAGAACCCAAAGAGAATTCCCAAAAGCATAAACCATGTACCAAGGAACACCATAATCTGCAATTAAACTCTGATCCCATATAAGACAATTGTCTCAAGTACACCCAGTCTTTAAGGCAAAGTTTTTATTCACAAACCTCTTTCAAAGCTTTTATTAAATCTGGTTTTGGTCGTGGGCTCAGGGGAATGCATTTATAGCCACAATTTTTCAATGTGTTCACAAAGTCTCCTGCTGCTCTTCGTTGTTCTTTGGTCATTCCATCACTGTGATTGTGCATTAACTCATACAAATAAAGCACTAATTTAGGTCCATGCTAGAAGATGAAAAGAAGGAAAAAGGGGAATACAGGTGTATGGTCACTCTTTCACAACACTGAGCAGTTTTTTTCCCCTCCACTTTTTTTCCCTTTTCTAATCAGACTGTACAGATTTCTTCTATTAATTATTTTCTAATTTAAAGAAAATGACAGCTTTAATAGTTAAACTTTTATACAACTAGGAAAATATACTAATTTAATTTTCACATGGTAAAACTTGCCCCAGCATCTTATGACTTTTTAAATGGCTTGCATGAAAACTGTGTTTCTTTTCCCAGTACTCAGCTCCTGTAATCTTGTTTATACTTCAGGAAATATGTGCCAAAGACTTCTAATTTTGCCTGCCAAGAATGCTACACCTCATTTGATTAATCAAATTAGACCTGACAGATAATTAAGTTAAGCACACATAGGCCCTAAATGCACTCAACATGACACTCCCACACAGAAGCCACTGCTAGCACATCAGCTCTCTTCTTCCTGATAAAACTGTTATTTATTTGAATAATGTACACATGATCAGAATCATGTAAGTGCCATAGGCTGATTCAATAAATACTTTCTCTCCTTAGTATACAGTGACTCAAACTGTTGCATGTTTTATTTCATTCTTGCAGGCCCTGAAGATATCAAATAACAACATTCATGCCCAATTTTCCACCGTGACTCTAAGAAATGCTTTCTCTCAAGCTTGCAGTAACAGGGTACAATTAAAAAAGCTTTCTTCTGACAAACCCAGAAAAGCAAGGAGAATCTATTCAGCTATTTGACTTAACATGGAATATCCAATCCCACTTTTAAAATTAACTAAAGCTAAGTAAGAAAAGATAGAGTATTGATTTACTTGAAGATTGACTGCTTCTTAAAATCTATTTGCAATAAATTCTTCAGAAAGTCTGCAGTTAAGAGTTGCAAAGCAAGGATAATTCTGTAATTCTTCCCTAATCTTCTTTAGTAAGGTACCTTAACTTCTAGCTTCCCAGTAAAATCCTTCATGTTAAAACTAGTACCACCTTTTGTTTCTGCACTGCACAGGAATCGTCATGTTTGATAAGCATTCTATCTTGCTTCTTGCAAACCTATTTATCTTCAGGATAACAAACTTGCAGAGGTACACACAGGTGTTTTGTATGACACAACTCTCATTACACTAAACATTGCTAAAAAAGCAGTGAACAACTAGCCACATACGTACCATTCTAAATAATTGTAAAATTTAAACAAAAAATTGAATATAGGTTTTAAAAACTTCTCACAAACACTCTTGAGCTTACTTGCAAAGTTGGGCTAAGACAGTCACGCAAAATGTCCTGATGGTTTACTTCGTGTACCAACTCCAAAGCCTGCTTTCTCTCCTGCAGTGGCCTTACAGGAGACAAGCTATGCACAAGAAGCCTCCCAAGCTGCGTACGGAATGTGTCCTTACACAACAAGAGGATTCTGTTCCACTGCTGTTTTGGTGTGCTCATTCTGCTGGTGCCCTAAGTAATGGAGACAACTTTTCAATATTACAGGGTTAGGGCTTACTTTTACAAAGTTTTTCACATTACAAAGTAAACACAGTTAATATGATCAAAATGTAAGCCAAAGTTTTATCTACCAAAATAAGTGTTTTGGTTTTGTGATTATTATTATTATGGGTTAAAAGGCATTCTACCAAAAATAAAAGAAGGAATTTTTTTTTTCATTTTAATAAAGTAAGCAGAGTTTTCTCAGTGTGATAATATTAGGAATGCAACTTCTAAATAAACTGGATATTCCATTAGAGGGACTATAAAACAATCAAGAAAGTGAAAACTGTGAGGTAGAGGGTTTAAAAATCAGAGGGCATTTTGATTGCTCATTGTAATGAACAGCCCTTCTACATTAATCACTAGTTTCGAATGGATTACTTCAAAAAATTAGAAACCAGGCATTGGACAGAGGTGTGTGCACAAAACAACTTGCCATCTTTGAAAAGTACTACAAGTATGGCACACAATGGAAAGATAACACACCCATCAAATGCAATTTTTATGAGCTAGAAAGAAAATTACTTTTATAAAGATGACTTAAGGGAAATAAAGAGGCAAGAAAGAGTAATAACCCACTTCATATTATCCAAACAAAAACTGATCACCTTGGAAAGGCTGACAAGCCAACACCTGTATGCCAGAAGACTTTCAGCCCTTTGGCAAGAACTGGAAAGAGAGAAAGCTCTCTTTTCCAACTCTAAAATATACTATAAACACATATTTTTCAGAAAATCCCCGCCATCTGAGCTCTGGTTTTATAGGCTTCAGCAAACCTAAATTTTGAAGTTTAAGAGACCAAGAAAACTTGTGGAGTACATGAAAGTCTAAGTTTTGTGTGCTTGTTCAAGCAGAATTTTGCTAAATATCAAGGTAAAAATCAGAACAGATCCATTTATTATTTTACAGCTGCAGAATAGCTGGGAAGCTGAACAGGGTTTTAAATGCCTCAGTTGAATGGAGAGAAGCAGTAATAAAAGCATTTATGGACAGAATACATTATGCTTGAAAAGTTCGTAATAAAGAAACCTTATGAAATATGCTTTAATGTAGACAACATCTAATTACTTACAATGGATACTCTGACTCCTTCCACCAACATTTTGACCATTTCTTTAAGAAAAGGATTTATTCTGCTAGTCAGTTCTTGCTGGCTTTCCTCTTCGGGAACTTCTAGCTGGGATGCTGAAAGTCTGCTTTGACTTGTATTTTCTGTTATACCCAGTACATCAAGGCACTCTTCGGTAGAGGCTTAAAATTTAAGAGGTACATATTGATCAGTACCATCTCAAGTAAGACAATAAGATCCTTTAGTTGGCATTAAATCAAATACTGCCTTTACTAATATATTTACTATAGTTGCTCTCTCTTGCTTCTGCAGAATTTGAACTCTCAAAGTCATCAAGTCTTACTAACAAATGTAGCCATTTCATAGAAACATGCAAAATGATGCATTTTAAGAGAACAGATGTTCCCTTTGGCAGTTAAAACTTCAGGTAATAATTGAGGCAGTTAACACATGAATGGACTAATGCAGAAATAAAACAACTTGTTCAGTTCATTCAGATAAAAACATTCTCAGTATTATGTAACTGACAATCTGGATAGACAAATCACTGAGAGAATGCTGCTTTATGGCTAAATCCATTAAACTTGTGTCAATAGTATGACTTTCCTCTCTAACGCTTCAATACTCCAAAAGCAAGAATCCATTTTTCACCAAAACAGAAACAAAATAAAGAAATTCTACCTAAATAAATGAGCCTGTTAACTGCTAGAACAGTCAGCCTCTGTAACCTTTGTGCAAACTCAGACTCAGTGGCTTGGATAGGATTTTCTTGGCTCATTCTCCGCTGCATCATCATGTTGAATTCCTCACTTGCTAGTGAGCGCATTTTCACCAGTAGAGCATCAGACTGAGCAAGTGAAAACTTTCTGGAACCTTTAAGGAGAGAAGCATAAATAGAATTCTACTAAAAGGTACAAAAACTCAACCACTCAGTAATTGCTTTTATCCAAAGAGTTCACATCATTTAAGGAAACAAACATTTGAAATCCATTCATATCAAAGGGAACAAAAGTGTGATTGGGTGTTTGTCTGTCTTACTTTTAGTTTTTAAAGCTTTTTGAGAATAAATATATAAAAGTCAAATAATAAATAATACCATGAAACGAGTTAGTCTCAAGACCAAGTTTACTGTATGACTTCCATATTTTTGTGCAAAACATTAAAAACATTACTTTTATTCCTCTTTTTACTGTATAACTAGGATAAAGGATTAAAAATTACTGATACAAAATATTGCATATCACAGAGTAGATTCATCAGTGCAAATGATGAGCCAGCCATAACAATAGCGTATCAAAACACATTCTGTACCACACCCATAGCTACTAAAAGAAGCACAATCTCAAACTTATATGAATATTCCTTAAAATTTTCTTGAAATGAACTGGCAGGCCTCAGCTGTACTTCCTTCTCTTGGAAATAACTATTTCTATTTATCTTTAGTGCCTTACCAGATTCACAAATACTATATATATACTCAATATAGCAAAAATTTTTGTATTTCATTAGGTTGATGGAGTGGGGTCTTAAAAGCTACCATCTCAAGAGAAACATTCCCATAGTAAATAAGGAATAAGAAGTGTTTGCCATCTTCTATGAAGTGTTTAATGCAGCTTTATTTATATGAAACATACAAAATCAACTTCCAACCAGCCAGACAACTCCAAAACCTTTACAGAATGACTGACTAGCTACCAAATACAGAAAAAGTATTACTGTTAAAGCTAGAACTGAACACAGGTTTTAAAAACCACAACCCAGCGGCATTTCCAAGTACACATTTGGAGTGGCAGGTATTTATTTCAAGGTGGTCTCTAATTAAAAGTTGTGCAACCAAGCAATCTCTAGATTACAGCTGTGTTAGTTACAGGCACTAACTTGATTTTGGCATTACCTTACTGTGAGGTTGGCTATTGAAAGCACTCTGAATTACTTCAAAAACATCTTTAGCAAGCAACTTGGGAATTTCAAAGAATCCCAAAAGAAGGTAATAACATGGAATCATCAGGTAATACATACAAGTACAAGAACTCTACACTTTGCTACTCACCCGCAATGCCTTTGCGCTTTTGAAACATTGTACGATGTGGTGCCAAAGGTGATGGGGCTGAACTGGCCTGCTCCTGAGCATCCTGGCTTGCTGTTGTTTTTATTAATTCAATGGCTGCTTGAAGAACTCTTAACTGCAGAACCACTGCCATATCTTGAGAGAGGGAGGAATACAAAGCATACATGACATGCTTTACACATCTTCAAGAGTTTTTATCAGACGTTTGTAACAAGTCAAAACACAAAATGTGTCAAGAGTTATAAAAATCTAGATTCCACAGGAGTCACACAGAAAGTCACCTCACTATTCCACAGATACAGACACTATGGAAGTGAGTTTTCAGAGAAAAGCCATTGAATCTGATTACTCCAAAACAAGCTAAATGAAACTGTACAGAATGTTTCCATTTAAATTTCCTTAATGAACTTTTACAGTCAGTGTTTTTTCAGATTAGCAGTACACCATTCTTGACCACAAGGCAGGCTCCTAAGGCAAACTACTATTTTGAGAACCACTTAGAAGAGAAAGATCCATCACCAGAAAACTCCCCCTTCTCCCTCTGCAGGAATATTAATTTAAACTAAAAAGTGGGGAAGGGATTTCCTTTTCCAGTCCCATGACCCCAAAAATTAGCAGACAACTTACTTTGCATCCTTGCATTTTTACTATTTTGAAGATGACCCAGCAGCACAATGAGGTCTTCAATAACACGAAAATATTGAGAACCTGAGGAGCTGCAGGCATGAATTGCAACTGCTACCAGCAGCTGTTGTATATCACATGCAAGTAACTTGTAGTCATTCAAGGGAATGCTGAAAACAAAGTTGTAGTTACCAGAAACATTGCAATTCTAGTAGCTTGTAATTCTTAACAAGATCCATTATTATTCCCCTTGCTACTTCTGCCAACTGTACCTACTATTATGTTGTACTTCATATAAAAAATTACTGCTGATGACTAGAAAATTATAATTCAAGACATTTCTTTAGGGTTAACTTTTGCAGATTGGATGCCAGCAAATTTTTGAGACATTTTAATGTTGAGTGTAAGACAGTTTTATTGGAAAAGTAATGATGTATTATCATCAGATTTTTAAGTTAAAGAACAAGTCTGAAATCCTATATTTAAAAAAAAAAAAAAAAAATCAGGGTAATATCTCATTTTGTAACCATGCTGAACAAAAACTATATTGAGGTAAAAAGGAAACTTTTCCATATCTTCAGGATACCAGCTAATGAAGTAAAAAATCTCTTTCACTCCCCATATAACCTTTTTAAAAGCACAGAATCTTTATAACTAATGAAATCATTGAAGTTACTCAAAATCTCAAATATTAAATCACAGGCAGTGCAGGAGAGACTTTTCTTCAGTTTTGACATTGACCATAGATAGAGTAGAATGGTACCATCTCCTGGGCCTTTATTTTACTTTTCTGTTTTATTAAGAAAAACATCCAAAGTGCAGACAGTGCGACAAATTCACATTTTAAAATGTCATTTTACTCGAACATTTAAGGTATGGAACTAACATTTTATATTCAATTGCTTGAACTATCTAAACATTATCTTTAACTTATAGATATAATTAAGCTGAAAACCTCAAGCCCAAAAAGTGTTATTTTGAACATGCTCTCTGATAATTTTAGAAAGTAGAACAAATACAAGACAGTAATTTCTTGCTAGCCTTAAGCTTGTGCCTAGACTATTTGATAGCAACAGATACAATACTCACTTTGTTTCCAGTCCGTTGAGAGCAGCCAGTGTATTACACAACACATAGAGCAAACCATTATCAAGCAGTAGGTCTGCAACTTTAGAGCAGGAATTTATGATTTGCAGGAGGAGACAGAAGCAGTTATGCAGCAGAACATTATCATAGAGAGAATTCTCTATAAGACCCAGAACAGGAATGACACACCATTTTTGAAAGAGCCCAACATTCTTGACATCTTCCAGATCAAATCTGTTAACAGAAATATGAGTGACATCCTAAAGAACAACCTGGTAAGAAAAATAATACATGCAACTGGAATACCAGTTATGTATCATATGCCTGTATTTTGGCAAAGATTTTGATGGTAAATTCCTACATTTCATTACAGTAACAATACCTATCTACTAAAAAAATAAGAGCAAAATAAACTTTTCATAGAGCCACAAAGAAATGAAGTGCCTAAAAAGTACATCTGAAACTTCAGCTAACTACCAACTGTCTGCAATAGAGATTTCATGAAAATAGAGGGGCTTTTAATAAGTGTAGAAAAATGATGCATCACCTTTCCAATAGTATCATAACTGGCACACACGCTATCAAGAAAACAGATACAGCTTGTCATCACTATAATAATATACTGACTGGCAGCAGGTTTGATATCCTGTATCCATTACTACTGAAGTTTAATGAACTTTGGCACCTGGCTTATTGAGATTGCAGAATTCAAAGCAGTGCTTCAGACCTCGTCTTACTTGTGCACTGAGAAACTGCATTACTATTATAAGGTTATTAGCCCATCATATGACTATTATACATAATCCTAAAAACCTGAGACATTAGAATTACCTTTCCAGCTCCATAATAAATCCTGAAGAAGTAACAGTTCTCTGCCTTGGGTAAAATTAAGGAGCCATTACTAAATATTGCAGTTAAACAAGAATAGTTTTTGAGGGGTGAAGGTCAGGTCAAGAGGCAGAAATAATTTGGCAACAAATCCTGCAGAGGCAGCAATTGAGAAGGAGCTTTTTGCAAGATTTTTGCACTGATTATATTTACACGTGATTTCTGTAAAATCATTAAGTAGTCATGATGATTAAGTAATCATTTTCTAAAAAAGATATCATTTACTTATATAACAGTCTGCTTAAAGGTAATCTCCTTTCAATAGGAGGCTGCTCTTTGGTTCATGAAAATGGTGTATCTCTGAGATTTTCCCTAAAAGGGACAGGCATTAAATTCAGAGCCAAGACAAGGAAGCAGCTGTGGCATCAAGCTTTTTCCTTAATCACCTACCAAATCCAATAGCAGAAGTCTGGTGAAACAATAGGGAGATTTAAACTGTTTACAGGACATTTGAGTGCAAAGGCCTCTGAGGCACTCAGTCTGAGTGTTTACAAGATCCCAGCTGACAGCCTCCATCAGATGAAGTTGCTTACAAATAGTATAAAGGGCCATATAACAGCCCTAAGGATTTTAATACATTTCAATGTTAAGCAAGTAAAACATTTCCAAATAATTTTGAAGGCACTTTTTTTTTTTACAGTTGTTGACCACCAAAGTGCCCTGCCTGTAGTTCACATATCGTTACAGGATGTAAAAGCACAGCATTACTTACTCTTCATCCAAGCCAACAGAACGGCCAAAAAGCATTTCCAAAAAACACTCTACAACTTCCTGAGTCCCCTGATGAAGATAGAGCTGGTTGGCTAGCAAAGAGAAGCCACGGTTCTTTAAAAATTTCTCCTTCTGCTCCCTCCTTGCTCTGTTGAAATATGCATCCAACAACTAAAAATAAATGCATAATTATGGTGTAAGAGAGAAACATTTAATAGAAAGGCCCTGAAAGTTAAGTTGTTGTCTGTGATTGAAATCAAAATTTTTAAAATTCAAGATTACGAACATCAGTTGCACTGTTGCAGCTGCAGTCTAAACTGTCCTTGTTAGAGTCAACATCTGATAATATATTTTTGATCCAAAGACTCGTACTTTTTTAGTGAAGTTTGGGGGATGTGAAATCACACACAACTAGTAAATATATACATAAATACACTCAAATTTTTTATATTTGTTCAATCTTGCACTTCCGTGTGCATGCAAATGCATGCAGGACTTTTGTTTTCAATAAAGCCATACAGTCTTACTCTTTTTCAAATGAAAATACAAATCTACTCTAAATTTTTATCTACATCATGTCATCACACAGGAACACTGTCCTTAATACTACAAAAATCTCTGAAAACATTTTGAAGCCTCAAGTCCCTCTTCAGTCCACAAATGTGTGGATGACTCCTCAGAATAACAAACTCAGCTGTGTTAGAAGTCAAATTAAGGTGCAAGCTAAGTTTTAACATACTGCATCTTATGTTTTGTGTCACTGACTTTCTGCATTGTTTTTTCCATTTATATTGGTAATGCCGTCATAAGCTCTTAATGCCTCTGCTGACATTACAGACTACATTTAGCTATTCAAAGATTCTGTGTTTGTGTTACTTTGTGGTTTGGTTGGTCTTTTTTTTAAAATCAATGGGGTGGAAACTTATCTTAAAACTCAGAAATAAACCTAGAAAACTGAAGAAAGCTAAACAAAAATATAAAAAAATCCTTCACATTTCCAACAAGTTAACCATGCCAGTTCACATTTTTTAGAAGAAAACATTTGATATAGGCCTACTTTAATGACTCCTTGTTGTATGAGAGGAGATGGGTGGTTCACTAAAACTATAAGATAATCAGGTTGGATAAGTTTGTCCATCACATCTTCTAGCATGATATCTGGTAGGATTAGGAGAACTCCACGCAAGAGATCATATAATCCACAACAGATAAGCACAAGATAGTCTTCTGTACATCTGAAAACAGAGGAGTATGTTTTACCACTTTATTGTCTACACCAGAAAAGATAAAAAAACCCGCAAAATTGCAATTCTTGGGGGACAGGAAGAGGGTTAGGGTTAGAAATCTGGAAGACATCATCTCTCCAATACCAATCTTCATTAACACTAATTTTGAGATGGCAGACAGCAAAAAGGATAATCTGATCAGAAACATTTGCTTGAGAGTTTTTGTGAATATCATCAAAAATTCCCATTTTGACCATACATAGCAAAAATCCTGATTTCTAAAATTTGCTATGCAAATACAGTAAAAATTGAAACAACAGAACAATCAAACTAAAAGCTTAATAAATTGATGTATGACCGCCATTGAAAACATTCTCTTAGTTTTCAGGCTTCAAATTTTTATAGAATAGTAACCAAGAGCAAAAACTGTGAAATTAAAGCTCATACACAATGCAACTGTTAATTTATTATGTGCTTACCTGTCGTCAGGGCTTTCAGATGGTTTTGGGGTATTCTCGTTAGCCGAAGAAAAAGCAAGACTGTCCCAGTCTTCAGGAAGTACATTCTTGTCAGTGAAGCTTGGCCAGTGAGCAATGGCTGATGATGCTCCAAGAACAGAAAATGCTAAGCCCAACCCTGCAAAATTACTCTGACCTTTCTGAAACGAAGGCAGTCCTTTCAGATGGTCTGGACGACGTAGCAATGGCTCACCTACACCACTAGCACCACCTTCATTACATTTCAGGTCTGCATCTACTTCTTTACTCTCTAATGCATTTTCAGATAACTCTACTTCTTTTGCAATATCTTCAAATGTTTCGGCAGATGTTAGCTCAGAGTCACAAACTGTTTTTGCAGACTCACAGCTGCTGAGAAAGAGTTCTTCCTGTACTCTCCTTACAGTTTCAGAACTTTCTACAAAACCAATTCTACCCTGAAGATCAACGTAATCACGCTCACCAATGATCTGCAGGTCATCAATGCTCCTTCCCATTCTTCCAGTTAGTTTTTTTTTATGAACTTGAGGTGAGGAAGTAGGTGATGCTGGTAAGCTTTTAGAAAGCCTTCTAGGTGCCTGAGAGCTTATCTTCTGCTGTGCACTAGCCTTGGAAGTGCTCCCTAGAGAAATAAGGATACCTTTAGCATTCCATTCACACTAGAAACCAGGTTTTCTATCAGTGTTACGCTCTTCATCCATTTTAAACTGTGGTGACCCAAGTTAATTTTATGTGCAAAACTGATTCAACACCTAACACAACTCAGATTTGGTTAATTAAAATTGAGATAGCAAACTTCTACACAGCCGTATATTTAGCAAGTCACAAATGCGAAAGAAACAAAATGCAAAATAATTTCTGCCAATATACTGGAGTTTCCAAAACCTCTCAGTAAACCAGGTTGCTCTGAGCTTCATCCAACATGGCATTGAATGCTGCCAGGGTTGGGGCATCCACAACCACCCTGGGCAACCTATTCCAGTGCCTCACCACCCTCTCAGCAAAAAATTCCTTCCTAATATCTAACCTAAATTGCCCCTCTTTCAATCTGTACCAATTACTCCTTGTCCTATCACTATTACAGTTCCTGTAATTTATATAAATTATACATTAATTTATATAAACTTAGAAATTCAAATTCAGAACAACAAACACTCAACCATTTTCACCAAAAAAATTATGTTGTGTATTCCTCTGGTACACCTGAATAATCTCTATCCAAGACCACCAGTTTGGTACTACTGGTATTAAAAAAGTACTTGTTTAGAAGAATGAGATTTCATACATTATCCATATGGGAAAAGGACTGATTCCGTACACAATTTAGTACTCTTCATACTACTGCTTTACTAAAAAGGTATTTGAATAAACATTGTTTCAACTGAAGTAGTGCTTGAAGACTCAACTTCCTTTTCCTAAGCCAAGTAGCAACAAGATATCAATTGTAAAAGGTTGTGATACACAGAACAGGGCCAGTCACACATGACCTGATATATGTACCAGTTAAGTTAGAGGTCAATCATTTGTTTCCACACCTATTTCGTATAGATAGGTAAACTTGCTTAGATTATGCATTTTTATTTAGACTTTATTTCTCATTGTCAACAATCTTAAAGTCTTATTATATATTTCAGCTTTTGTTTTATAGATGACACTTGTTGATTGCCTATACAAATCTTTAAAAAGCATGATTAAAAGTCTAATTCAATAATTATGCAAAAACCATCCCAGTGACAGCACATCAACTGAAGTCACCAGCTCGATCTAGTGACTTCAGAGTATTTCAGCATCTATAGCAGAGGAATTCAAAACTGATTAAAGCAGTTATCCTTACAGACATCAATTTGCCTAGCATGAGATTTGAGACTGTTTCTAGAAAATGATTCAATTTTAATTTCTATGACCAAGGTATCTTGTTCTTTATAAGACATGCTTTCCCATCCTCTGTCATGTAGGAACAGTTTGCATGCCAGCCATCTAACTAAATGCCAATGCTTTAATACTACATTTAGATGGATGTTAAGGATTATGCACAAATAAAGAAAAGTATCAGCTTAATGATTTTTGCCCAGATAAGATAGCTGCTTACAGCTCCCTACTTCAACTGCTGTCTGGTTAGGGCACTCTCACACATCTCTAGCAGGTCTGTTTAACAAATTAAACAATTCAGCTTATCTAGCCTGAGCTATCAATGTGGCAATTTATTTCAACTTAAGAATGAAGAGCAGTTTAGGTAGCATGTTCTGTTCCACCCTTCTTACTCTGCTGTTCACACATCAAGCTCCAAGGGACAGGGGGAGCTTTGTAAGAAATATCTGTGGCACAGTAACACTTGAAGGCACTCTAGTCATTTGCCAAAAGACTGTGTCCTAACATCCTTGTTTTTCCAGTGTTGTTTTACCTTCCAGTGGTAAAGCTGTAAATCCAGTTGGAGATGTAATAACAAATGCAGAATTGTCTACTGATTTCCCACCACTGCTGGAATTTCTCAGGTACCTAAGTGATTCAACTTTCTCCTGGAAAATTTTGCCATCTAGAAAGAAAAGATAAGGGGAAGAGTTACATAAAAGCTTTTTATGTTTGCATTGCTGATAAATTAGACTCATAGTAGTCAGGCTACATTTTGAGATGATCACTGGAGGCTAATGAGAAGTGCTTAAGTCCAAGCAATGAGAAAAGGCACTTGAAAATAATTTTGGTTTAGTGATAACTTTAAAATTTACTTTAGAACAATGAAAATATTATGATGTACTAAAGCAATTAGATGGAGATATGGTCCTTGAAGGCATACAAGTAAGTGATAACTGACTTTTTGTAATGTAAAAAAGAGGTGACTGTTCTCAAATAGCGTAAAAAGGCTCCAAGTATCAAAAAGTACATTCTACTCTTACTCAAATTTTACAACAGTTAGTATTAAAAGACAGATACAGATAAACAACTGTGCTTCCTTTGAAACTGATCACTAAAACTGGAGGTACACAGGTGCAAAAGGAGAAAATACTTCAAACTTGGATGATGCTTTCCATGTTTACATAAGTTATGGCTTAGGCTGTACAATGCTAATATTAAAGCATGAACTATACATGCTGTCTCTTTCATAAAAACAGCAAGAAAGACTTCTTTTTAAGCTCGTATTAGTCATTTTACCAACATGATCATCCAGTACAGATATATTAAAGAAGCTGTTGTTCTAGGTCTGTATCCCTCAAAGCCCACAAGTACTGCCAGTAACTTGTATGCAATGAAAAGATGGTGCCTGACAATGAAATCTCGCAGCGCAATGAATCAATTGCTAAAAATGCTCCTGAGATCTTTTATTTTTCTTTTTCTAGGAAACAAAGTAGAAGCAGAGAAAGGACCAAATACACATTTCTGAAAAAGTTTAATTTACAGGTAAGTTAGATGTTTTTCCTCTAAATTTGCCCACAGACAAGCATGTCCAAACACGCAGCTAAGATTATGCATTCCATTTAGCAGCATCAAACTTTAAAGAAAGCTAAAGGCATAACCACAAGAGAAATTATTTATGGCTGTAGACAGAAGAAAGCTCTGCAAGTAAACCAAGCAAACAAAGTCTAACTGTAATCTCTCTCAGCAAAATAAAAGTAGTTTACAGTATTAAGTCCCAACAGTTCAATAATTTTTAATATATAGTTATTAAAATACAGCAATAGTAATTTATGACCTGATTTTTATCTTATTGTTTACTTCTAGTTAGATGTGACATATTTACCTATGTGCAAAGAAAAGTAGAAGTTGGTAGGATTGTGACAAACATATGTATTTGTGGGAGGGTGAACTGCTAAGAGGAAATTGAAGACCAGTGTCAGCAATTCCAGGTCTGGGGGAGAACCAAGAACTTCTTCAATTATTTTCACAAATGACCTGCAAACCTCCCGAGGCAGGGATGCAAGGTGTCCTTCTTTATGCTCCTAGAAAGAAAGAGCAATACAACTGTAAGCCACTAGAATTTTTAATTTGACAGAAATCATCTTTTTAAAATTTTCATGCTGTAGCAGAACAGACAAGAAAAGAAGCTCAGCTAATAAAGTTGTATTCTTTAATTTTGAGAGGAGCTACTGTACCTACTGAAAGTTATCTAAGTCCAGCACACTCAAAATATTGCAGATGTTATGCAAGTTGATTTTTAGAAAAAATGAACATCTGCATACTATGCTATTCTGCCACGAAATGCTGAAGCTTTAGGACATGAATCACCATTGAAAGTATAGTTTATTGTCATTGGATTACATATTTGTAGAGAAATTAATAGTTGCCAAGATAAACATTTCAAACACATTAATAACTTTCTGAGCAGTGCCACACTGGGTCTTCTGTATTTCCACTTCAATAGCCATTTTTATAAACATATGCATTTGAGATTCATTGATAATTATATTTATAATTTCTGCTTGATCAAGCATTCTATACAGTTTGACAAAGACTAGCTTAAAAAAGAATCTTTTGAAAGAATATGGATTTTAGAACAGAGTGTCAAGAAACTTGTGGGAAACTTCACTGAAAGGTGAGCATGGTGATTAAATTGTTTCTTTCCAGCTTCTCTAATTTTTACCTCCTTTTTTGGTACCCAAGCACCTTAACTGAGACTGCTGTAGGAAAAGATTAAATGAAGTTAATTAAAGTAAGTTTTTTCCAAAGAAAATTGTTTATATAGTTTCATCTTCCATTCCATCAGCCCCCACAAAATTGCCAAGTCATTGTTGGCAAATTTGAGTAGATTTTTAATTAAGAAATTAAACTTTTGCCCCAATATGTAAAAAAGACTGGGGAAATACTATGAAACATTCTGTATCTAGGCATTTGCATTCACAGACAAATTTAAAAGTTAACTACGGCACTAACAAGTTCCAAAAGTAGGGAATACCACATAAAAATGAAGAAACTAAAAATTCAGATATTAAAATGATTAAAAGATTTTTTTAAAAAATCAGTAAAAGACAGAAAAACAATACATTTCATGTGCTCAAGTGAGAAACTCAGAATTTAAAGAAATGTAAGATAGAAAATAACAGTATAGAAAAAAGAAATTACAATGCACATTTTCACAAATGGATACATTTACTATAAGAAGGAAACAATTTCAAAATCATGTTCTTAAGAAGTGTCTATCAAAGGACTTCCCAAAAGTCCTTTCTGGCATTGCTATTTCCATGCCATGAGGAAGCTGCTACTGTACCAAAATTTTGAGATGACTGCTTAGACTGAGCACTACAGGCTGGCTGCCCCATTAGCTCAGATGTGATGCAGCACCGACAGCTTTGCTACTTGCACAGTGCCTGGTTTTCAGTAATGAAGTCTGGAACCAGCAAGAGACATCTCAGGTCCTTATATATAAAAGAAACAGCTCATTTCAGCTCCTGCTCCTGTATGGCTGTGCAAGTAACTTAGTGCCTAGCTTTCCAAATCATACCAGATGGTTACAACCTCTTGCCCCTTCTGTCCAGCAGTAAATAAAGCACCCAGTAGGGAATGGTATTGATTTACAGCAACAATGTCTGTTGAAGATGGAAAGAGTATGGAAGTACAAAGAATAGTCTACTTAAATTTTCTACAGAATTTAGTCCCTTCTACCCCCGCCTCCCCAAATAAAAATGAGTATTTGACAAGCATGAAGTAGGATTTCAGAGGGGAAGTACCTGCAGAACCTGACAAGTTAGCAGGAAGTGATGTACCACTTGAGCTTTCAATAGCTGTTTAATGTTAAACATCTGTTGGTGATGGTTAGCTCTGATAAGGATTTCTAGAGCTGCTAGCAGGGTTTCCCAAACACCTTGCTGAAAAACAAAAAACAGGAATGTAGATTCAAAAAAATATTTGTCAGTCTACACACTGAGGAAAAAAACCTAAAAAAACCTCAAAAAACCAAACACAAAGTCAAGTTAGTTTTACGCCTAAGATGATGACTAAAGTGTAAATGGTCATGTAAGAACTAAAAGCTAATCAGAAAAGTTATGCTCATACAAAATTAAGCATATTTTAATGATTAAGCTACAAAAAAATTACTTCTTGTTTAAAATTAGTTTTATACATTCTTAGCTATATTAACACTGAATGGTTATTTTCAACAGTTTAACTCCAAGAGAAAGCAGGTATTCCTTAGATTTAGCAACTTTCTCCCCTAAAACATTTAGCAATTCAACTAAGAAGTCATATGCATACATCACATTTACAGAATTTAATACACTAAGGCTACCTTCTTCATAGATAATGGGAGCTTGATGTCACAAACAGCTATTCAAAGAAAAATAAGGAACATTAATTTTAGAAAATTGTGGTAATTACTAATATGTAACTGGAGAAGTTAATTTCAGACCTCATAATACTTTCTTTTTTTTTTTAATAGTGATTTTTAGACCTGAAATATTTTCAGAATTAAAGTACTTACCTTTGCTTTAGACCATATCTTCCAGTCAAGCAGCAGCTTTTCTAACAATTGGACATCTTGAATAACTGCAGTAGAATCTGAGTCAAGCTGGAATTGCCCATTTTCATTTACATAGAGAATCTCATCACTGCAGCATCCTTCAAGTAGAGTCTTAAAGAGGAGGAAATTTTTTTGAGTGACAAACCAAGCAGTTCACTAGCTCTACGCAATTTATAAAAAAATAAAAATCAGCTTTAAAAAAGGACTTTACCTTCAGCATGCAAAATCCAACAATGCATTTTGGTTTGATCAACACTCGACGAATCATAGAATAACCATTACAGTTGTCCATCTCCTGTATTCTCTGTTGATTGTATTTTGTTAAAGATAGTATAAGTTGTAGTGCTAAAGCTTGAGTGTCCTCACAGCTGCTAATCTCTATTACCTGAGGAAAAGGCAAATTTAGTAAGACACTTTAAGTGAGAAACATTTAGAAAAAAGCTCTGTGCACTCCTAAATCATAACTTCTGGATTAAACCAGTTTTAAAGAGTTTGAGGTTATGTACATAACCTTCATTTTATCTATGTGTGTACATTCAGATATTATATTTGAACTGATAATTCCTACTATGGTAAATTATGATCTGCTAAGGAAATAAGTCCTATTACAAGAATCCCTATTTAAGAAAAAAAATCTGTTCTAAACAAATTTTAAGTAGAAGGTGCTTGCCATACTTCAAAGTCACAAGGTAATGAAATATGTAAGTCACTAATAAGAATAAACTGTTTGCCCTGAAAAAGTATTTTTCTTAAGTGTTTAAGGAGAGCTTTAAAAGAAGGTTCCTGAAGTTCTAGATTAAGTCTATCTGTAAGGGTCAAATGTTAAAGTTTTATTTTGTCCATAAACAGACCAGCAATTTCATAGATGAAGACCATGAACAATTCTTCCCCCTTTGCTTCCTATAATCCTTGAATCCCAAGAGCAAATACTATCTTTACCAAAAATGTACAAGAAAGAAATCTCACCTTAATGAAATTTCAGTTCCTATAGGCTCCCTTGCCACACACCTGTCAATTCTGCTGCATTTGTACATTTATACACCTATATACCTGTTTTACTTCACAGCTGATCTACTGTTTGCTCGCCTTACTGATGCACACAGTCTACAGCAAGGTCTGTAGCATATACTTAGCATAAATTTACATAATACAATAACACAGATAAAGATATTCTCCTCAGATTTCACTATCAATGGTAAAGTTACAGCAGGCAGTATCTTTATAACCATAATCTAATGTGCATTTGCTACTGCTCTCCATATATCTTTCAGAACACTACCAGAGGCAAACAAACCAGACAAATCTTAGGCCTACATTAGTTTTTGAATTAACTGTAGTACTTCAGAGACTCCTAGCACAAATATTAGCCTCTCCATGTAAAGGTCACAGTGGAACAGTAACTAAGTTAAGGCCTTACTATTTTTGAAATTACAATTTTTCTTATACAGGATAAGCCTTTGAACACAGTTGAACAGTTATCTCAAAAAGCTCTCACTATTTTTTAGATAAAAATAAAGCTTTGCACACCATGTAGTTTCACATTTGTTCATACTTGCATTGTGAATATACTGTGGTTAAAGTGTTAAAGACATGCAATGTACTTAAGTGCCTCAAAATCAGAGACCAAAAATATGATCATTTCTACAACACCCCTAAAAATAATCTCTTTTGGCATTTAAAAGTCTCATTTCTGAATCAGAATGTTACACTGAATACTAGAAATATTATAAAGAACATTATGCAATAGAATTATAATTACATTTCCAGTTTAAGTCAGCCTGCATGATGCAGTCTGTTATGCCACAGGTATTTTCCACAAGTTTTCTTTAACAGAAAAGCATCACATGCAGGCTAGAGCAAGGCAGCTAGAACAGTGTGGTTTGCTATCCAAGATCCAAAGAAATTTTCGTATGGGAGAACACATACATGCAGCCCCCTTACCCTAGCAAAGAGGAAAACAAATGCACCAGTTCCTCCAATTTCATGTAGTATACACTGAAGAGTTTTATATTCAACAGGCTGAAGTGTTTTTAGGTGATGAGCGTCCAACACATTGCTTTGAACTTCTTTCAAACTGAAAGGTCTCTGAGAAGGTACAGTTTTCACCTGACCTTTCAGTCTAATGACAGGTTCATATATGGTGTACTGACCAGGGCAGCTTGTGGTATAAACAACAGCAAGACTTTCCTGAAACAAGAGAGGTTTAAATTTTTTTCTAGAAATTTTAATACAAAAAACCCCACACACTAAGGACAAACACAAAAGTTACCTAACAGCAAATGGTAACAACTTTGACAGTACATTTCTACTTTACCATTAACATGCATTAAAGTTGCATAAGGATACATATACACTAAAATGCAACAGGATTCCCAAATCTTAGCAAACTCATCCAACAGCTAAAGCACAGAAAATTAAGACGACACTTAAAGATTTCATCTCTTATCACCTGAAGAATTACACAAGTGTTTTACAGAAAAACAAAGTTACAGACAAATTTAAAATAAAATGAGCATATAGAGGTATTGAGTAAATAGTTTCCTTTTTCTAAAGTAGCAAGTCTAAAATACTGCTGTTTAAAAAAAAATTCTCCAGTTTTTTGTTTTAATTCTATTCTTTAATCAGTGTTGACATAAGAGAAACTCAACTCAGGTTTCATTAATGAAGAATCTTAAACCAAAACCAAAGCTCCTATGGAAAGTAACCAACTTATTTTCAGAGAAAATGTAAACTTATCTTATTTGGAAGTTTTTTTAAAATAGAGAAATATTTTCATTTAAGTCAATTGCATTCTATGCTAAAGTGCAAAGATTAATTTATCACTTGAGCACATGGTTCTTCTCTCTGCCTATTTAGTCTTCTGTAAGGCAAAATAAGCTTGTAAGTTGCATGACTGATTTGTTAAGCTATTACTTATCCCATTCATTCCTTCTTAGTCTATTCAAAATTTAGTACCATTGTTTACAAGGATCACATCCAGACAGAATGATCCTTTGCCTGCAGCTACAAAATGAAATCAGAAAAATCCCTCTAGTGGAAATAATTAATACAGCAGGAATCACTAACGTATGAATTCCTAAAATATAGCAGTTTTATTTTTTTCTTTTATTATAGGAGTTTTATTGTTGATAAGCAAGTTTTATTTTATTCTTTTTCTAGCTTAAGTATATATACACACCTGAATCTGGCATGACTGTTCGAGTCAGGAAAGATGAGAAAAGCTAGTATCTGCCAGCTGGAAAATTACTTTTCAGCAAAACTTGATGCAAACTTATTCCCTTAAAGCCTTCCAAAGAACTGGGATGAATTCTTTTGCTTCCTTAAAGGCAGATAAATCCTCATTTCTCCTCTCCTTTTAGTTTTAACATTAAAAGGTTAACTTGGCAGTCCTTGGCTATCTTTAGACTAATGGAGGGAAGAGCTATGTATTCATCCTAGAGCTTTTGGAGGTTTATCCAATATGATTTAATATGTAGTATTATTTATAGATGCTGGAACACCTAGAAATTTTCCAAACTCAGCCTAAAGCAGGATGAAATGGCCATCCTGTGTGGAGTTCAACTCCCACTGAAGTAAGTAGGAAGATCCCTGCAGTGATTTTAATGAGAAGAGGATTTGATCCTCTCAGTTTTGATCAAATGATGCACTTTGGGAGACAGCAGGAAACATGTTCCCACTTTCTTAATCAGTTCTAAGAGATTAAGAAGCATTTTTAAGTAGAAACTTACAATTAAAGGCCCAACATCCACTTCCTTGTTTGTCATGAAGAGCTCCTTAATTTGTTCACATTGTAGAATCTCTTTACTTATGTACTTAGAGCAGTCAGTTGATGTTTTGCCATATTTACAAGGCATTACAGACGTGAAATCTGGGCCACACGTGTATAAGTAAAATGCTTCCTCTGGTCCAATATTTGCACCTAAAATGCAGAAAATAATCTGTTAACTCTTTACTATACAATGAAGCAAAATTCACACATTGGCTAGTAGGATCAGAGACCTTACAAGGAGTATCACTGATTGGATTTTGTAGGCTCTCCTGATGATAAACAATCAGTACTGTCTACTGCTTGCTATTAGCTACAGAAGATCACTGACTTCTGACACATCACTCAGTGGCAAAGGCAACTGAAACTATCTCAGGAAAATGACCTGCATGAACTGAAGATCAACACCTCCGAAAAATTTCACATTTTAAATTAAAAAGTCCTCTATCCAAGCCTGCTCAAAGCTTTCAAAGTATAACAGGATTACAGATAGCAACACTATGCTACATTGTCTTAGAGATTTAGGTAGTGACTGAGAAGGGTGCAACAACAACAGCTCACTACAACTAACAGAAGAGAACAAAAACCAACCTAGGAAGTAGAAGGCCAAATGAACCTTCCTCCCCTTTCTGGACAGCACATCTTGGGTCATCTGTGACCTGAGAACACCGACTCAGAAGAACCATCCAGAAGGACCCAGGTCTGATGTATGGGTGCATGACAACTGTACAGCAGTAAATCTGGGGCTCTCTGGATGCATCAGTTGTGCAGGCTGTAGGCTCATTGCAATCAGACCACGTAAGTTCACCAGGTTACATTTATGACAAATATCTCACCTATGGCCCCCACAAATATGCATCTGCACATACAGGACCTGCATGTACCACACACCCTGGGCAAACACATCTCACTTGTGGAGTAGTCCTGACTGGAACGCTGCACCTGAAATGCCAGGTGACAAGCAGCACAGCTCCAGCCTTCAGCACTAAGCAAACACCCAGAAGTACTAGATAAGACTTGCCAGGGAAGAGGGAGAATTATACATCGCAGAAATCTCCAAAGTAACATCAAAAGTTCCAGAAATAAGCATGCTTAACGTAGAGCATTCAGTAGTTCAGGTTTTGTTAATTTTTTAATATGCTTTAAGTAATTTGAAGCTAGTAGTTTTGAAGCAGATAAGTGAAATTTATTTTCCAGAGAAGAGACTGAGTGCTTTAAGAAAAAAAAATAGAGCAAATATCACTCTGTCTATCCCCTGCCCCAAGGTATTATTTAAAGAAATTCAAAAAATACTGATGTAACTGTAATTGCCAATTATGGCACCAAATAGAAAGCAAGAGAATATGGCAGAAGGACACATTAGGAAGTATCCAATATTGAAACATTTGCCTACATTCTCCCTGATATATTATGCTGCTAAAGAGTATGTTGTTGTTTTTACTGTAAAAACTTGGCATGTTAAAAGAGATATTAAAATAACCCTTTGATTTCAGAGGGGGAAGAAAAAATGAACACTTATGCAAGAAAAGCATTAAAAAGTACCATTAAATAGAAGCAGATTTCCAAGATCCCATCTACCCGACAATCGAAGCAATTCTTCTTGAGATGATGTACAATGGCCAATCATACAAAATGTTTTGTTACTGTCAGATGATAAGCTTGTTTTCCTCGGCAGCGTGAAATCTAAATTAATCTCACATTGCCTAAAAATACATATAAACAAACAAGTTTAAATATTAAGAACTAATCAAAATTGCTATATGAGATATTCAGCTTAGGTTTAAAATTAGTGTTAATATTTAGTAGATGAAAAGCCACGCTGTCATCTACACTAAATTGCTGAAGTACTCTTCAATATCTAGACATCCTAAAATTCAGTAACATGATAATATATATATTCAAATACTGCACAGAACAGACGAACAGAGTCCCAAATAGAGTTGCCATGAAGTCAAGTTTTCCTAGCTCTGAAATTCTTTCCTTCTTTCCTCCAACCTCAAGGACGAAATAGTATAAAACACCATACATGCTTCTAAAATACCACAATTTTTCAAGCATTTCAACTATCCTAAGAAGTCAAAGGCCTTTGAGTATGCTAATACACATCATGAAAACTATGGTTCACACGTGCTGGCGAACACCATATGTTGAGGATTTGCTTATACCAGGAAACATGGTCAGAACTAGTGTGCTACATTGCCACAGGCAGTGAGCCTGATGCTTTCAGAAAGCATCCAATTAACTTTATGTGCCTTTCCATAAACAGACTGATTGGACTGTAAAGGTCATCCAAAGCTTTCTGAAAGAGCCTAACTATTAGCAAACTAGTAACTAACTCTATACAGAGAGTGGCCTCAACAACCGCACATGGGGAGAACATTGTAGTATTTTTAGCTTCCCCCTATATCTCCATATTTGGACTTTATTGAATACCAGCATGCACAGACTTAACAGAGCCTTCACAGCTTGGACTTCAGCAAGAAATGATGAAGACTCTAACCAGTGAGTAATTCATGATGGCACAAGCCCACCCAACCCAGCATCAAGTATCACATTTAGGAGCATGGAACTTCACTTTGCAGTGAAAGTAATACTTCTCACTTTCAGTTCTTGTCTGAAATATTTTTTTTAACTTCTTCCATATTATTTTCTCTCAGTGGAACAAAGTGACTGCCCTTTCTCCATCTCCTCTTAACTCCTACTTTCAAAAATATTGCCAGTACCTGACCTACATCTCCTTAATTTGGACTCAATCAGAGGCATGCCTACTGTTACCTTCATGCCATAGCTTATTTTGGTTCAAAATCTTGTAGTACTTGCCTCTTTCATTTATTTGTGATGAAGAAAAACACTGATGTCTGCACGTGTCCGTGCATAAACTGATGATTCTCAAAGCAATCCATGACTATTCTGGGTATCTCTAAAGAATTTCTAGCAGTGTAACACATCCCCTCTCCTATCCTCCTAGAAGACTACGCAACCGTAATTGCAGCTCGCACCAATATATTGCAGATGGTTTTCTACCAGAGAACATTTTTTATAGAAGATAAATATCTAGGTACAACTAATGTATTCTTTACCTCTGACCAGAAACCCACAGCAACAGTTTTCCATGGAAATTTTTCTTGCCTTCTGGCTTCTGCAGATATTTTAATGCCAAATGCTGCCACCTGCCCACAAGGAAAACATTTTCTGGAGATTCAGCCTGTGCCAGCAGACCAGCTTTCATCTCATCATTTGGGTCCATGCACATACTATGAAAACAACAGAAAGAAAAAAATGAGGGGGTGTGCTTTCATATTTGTATTTTAAGCTCCAAAACTGTAAATTTTGGCCTCAGTTAATTTGAGATTGCATTCCTTAGCTTTCACAGATAATTTTTTTGATCGCAGTTCTACTTTTGGAGTGCTCAACATAGGCTAGGCAAATCCTCACAACACTTTCAACTTACTTATTTAACTTGTCTGCATAAATCTGCTTACATTTAAGATAAGGATATTATCTCTATTTTACAGAAAAGTTAAATTCAGTTCATTGAAAAAATTCAGGTGCTTTGAACACTGAAGTGTTCTAAAAGTGCAGCTTTAGATCCACTTCAAGGGTACTTAAGAATTGCTTATGAGAACTAAATTAGGGCTAAAATGGGCTCAGAAGATTAAAACCAAGACTGTTACAGTATGCATTAAGTAACAGTAATTTTCACAGCTGAGGTGTGAAAACCCATAGATGCAAAAACCTTTACCATCTTCACACATTTATTGTGTCATTTCATTAAAACTTAAATTGCTACCTTGCAGGCAGTTATTTATAAATGACTACACGAAACATGCAAGACCAGAGACTAACATTTGAAGCTGGTAAGCCTGTAGATCTGTATCCAATAAACTTACTTGATGCTGCCCCATCAGTCTGCAAGATGTCTCTACCATAGAAATTAGTTCTTTACTCTCCATCAGTATTCTCTGCAAGTTGCTACTAAGAGTAAAATACAGTATGTTCACAGGACTGCTTTTGGACTAATACATCATACCGAAATATGAATGCTCCAGTGTTCAAGTCTGCCCAAACTTGTATCATCAGTGCTTTGGAACCCAGTGAAATTATATGAATACAGCCATCTTCAACAAGTTTATCTCCCAGGCTCAGGTACTCCATTCCTATAGACTTTGTATCTTCTAGAAATATAAATATGTTGCTATTACAATACAATACAACAACGCCTTTTGCAATATATACAAGGTGTGAAAAGGAACAGTTCAGGTAGTGAGTAGAACTGTTTTTTGTTGAGGGGGTTTTGGGGGTTTTTTCCTCTTTTTTTTTTTTTGAGTGGGCTGATTAATATGCTTGATTCTCTTCAGAAACCTAAGTCTCAAACTGAAACAGAGGAACTTAACATTAACACTTCACATGTTTTTGTTTGTAATCATGTAAATCCCTTGAGCTCAATACAGTCCACCAATTACATTAATTTCTTGAAATTCTTTTGACATGCCACATCATATTACATTCCTGTGCTGAACTACCACTGTGCACCAAATCTTCAGATTTTGCTTCACAAATTATACAACCCTTTAAGTATGATCTTGTATTCAGTATTTTTACCAAGCAAAAGCACAGACTTAACAAAATCAGCTCTAGTGAGTTCCAAGATTCAGGATTGGGTTTTCTTTTATTTAAATACAGTGAAAAAAAGAAAAAAGAGTATTTCAAGGTATTTCAAGTGTTGTGATTGGGAGATACTTTAAATAAGGAATTTTTTCTCTTTATATTATTATCACAAATTATAATCCAGAAGATTTGGCTCAGAACAGTTTGGGAGCAGGTGAGTACTACAAAAGTATATACAGAAAAATATTGTATATCTATTGGCATTTACAACAGTGCACACAAGGAAAGTTATGAGGATTTATACTGAGTCAGCCTGAGACTTGATCATCAATACATGAAACCAAATAAACTTGCAGGTTTTTTCCATGACCACTCAGCTACAGCATTTAATATTTTCATCATAACATGAACTAACATGAAAAATTTAATTGAAGTTACAAATGCAATGAGAATACTAAATTTCTAAGGAAGCAGGCATTAATCTAATTTAAGGACTAGGATGAGAAACGTTTTATTTGTAAGTATATGGTACAGTAGTCAAAGAAAAATCAGAAATACTACCACTGCTGCTTAATATCCATCATAAAATTTCAAACCTTTGTATACAGCACATAGATTAGTAATATTTGTAACCAGAGCCCTTCAGTGCTACCTAAACAGAAACAAAGTATTATATGCTCACCTGTGCTGTCAAAACTGTTCTCTCTTAGAGCTATGAGTCTGCTTCTTCTCTTGACTTTTCTCTCCCTTTCTGTTGAATTTTCTGTTTCATGAGCATACTCCAGATGAAACCACAGTGAGACACTGAAGCCATCAGACATGTGGGGCCAACAGTTTTGTCCAACTAAAGGCAAGTGAATTGGGGCTACGTGCCAAGAAGAAAGCAGCTGGTGACTCAAATTTTCACCATCTGCCTCTTTCTTACTCTGTGACAATTTTGCTCTTTTTAGTAGTCCAGGAGTTTTACTGTTGGAAGTGCTAGCACATTTTTGTGAAGAACTGCTGCTCAAACTTGTGCCATGCAGCAAAGGGAAGGCAAGGTACTGTAATGGGTTCATATAAATATTAGTGTCTACGATCTTCAATACACCCTTAAGTAGTATCTCCTAGAAGAAATAAACCAAACAAATGAGACAAAAAAAGAAATTGCTTACACCACGTAGTCAAGTGTCATGTAACCAAACAGAAGCCTACTCCTCATTTAAACTTGGATTCATGTTTTTCCAAGAGAGGTGGACTTTCACATCCAAACTGACACACACTTGCAAAGCATCAGGGAGCAACTTCAACAGACTATGGCCCAACAGAGCTTTAGGGATTTAGTTTGGGCAAATTAGACTTCAAGTTACCATGCTTAGGAATCAGCTGAATCACAGCAGGTGGTCATTGCACAATCTTATCTCACTTGTTATGTACTAACAGATCAATGTATATCGCAACAAAAGACCACACGATGTACTCTATGTTTGAGGCTAGTTGAGAATGCACACACAGGCCACCACTTCCCTATTGCATAATCAGTAACAAAATGAAACAAACAATTTTCTCCAGTTATTTGGCCAATTATTACAAGCTACCATTGAAAAATTGACTTGTGACTCTTTTGTTTGGTAGTATTTCACACCACGCAGTAATTTTTTTATTTTCTTCCACTTGTGTTTTCCTACAGACTCACACACAAACTAAGACTTATTTCAGCAGTATATCCCACACAAGCAGTAGATTCCAGCATTACACAAACCAGCTTAGGACACTTTTGACAGTAATTCCTGCTGCTAAAGCATTCCTGAAATAGTGAGATGCTTCATAACTTTCAAGTAATTGCTTCCAATTTTACAGAATTATTGTTCTGTCATTCATAACTACAGTGTCAATCTCCACAAGAATAATCTTGGTTTCTTGTGCTGAAGAGAGTTCCCAGGACCAACCTACCCTTCAAAACCCTCTCTTATCTCCTATACCCTTTCCATGTCTCAAGACTGAGTTATTTCTACAACCAAATTTTATTTGCTCTTATAAGTCTAAATGTTGCTGTTCATCTTCTTATTTCCCAAAATGCTTGGACACAAAAGAATTTTCTTTTTGCTTCATTTTTATCTTTAAACCTCTGAATTTTGCTATGTGCCACTCCATGCATACCGTACAAGGCGTCTTCTCCAAAAATATCCTCAGAAGAAGAGTGAGCTCTTCTGAACATGTCTGTGAACTCATCAAGGAAACTAGCAGATCTACTAGCACCTTCTGACATGCTAAAAATAAGGAGACAACAGTATTGTTGAAAAACATTTTTCAAGCGTTAAAAATGTATTCCGTTATTATAAGGAAAGATTAACTTGGAATTCAAAGTGTTTTGCAAAAACATTTCAATTTAGTAAGTGATAATGTTTACAAGATGCATTCTAGAGAGGTTCAACAGTACTTCCTGACACTATTATTCAAAATTTCATTGAATCAATCTAGATGGCTATGCTACATTTGGTCCCAGCTTTGCAAAGTGAAGTCTGAAAGCCTGGGAACCTAGTGTCTGCCTTGCAAAGGCTCTATCCACAAAGCCACCAGGGATCCAAGTCCTGGGATGGATTTACATCATTGGAGCACCCTCATTATGTCAAGCTAGCTCAAGGCAAGCACTTAATTTTCTTCCACATTCTTGGCTTAGCTAGCTGTTTTCCAGTTAGAAATAAAACTCAAGACATCATCAAGACCTGGGTTACAAAGAAACTGGAAATAAGAACTTCTGCTGTGATGGAGTGAGAATTCATCAGCTGCTATTTTTCCAAGCCATATTTAACACTGTCACACTAGTGTTTATGATTTCAACTATCATTTTCAGATCTGCCAGTACTTGTTTAAATAACTTATTTCCAATAGCTCAGAAATAACCCTATATTTACACTAAAGTTCTGCAAGTTTCTCACAAGTTAAAAAAGCAGCTGCATAAATTCACACATACCAATGAGTTTCCTTTGTCAATTTTGCATTTGCACTGTGAACTAAAAAGTTTGACTGTGTATACACTAAATTATAAGAACCAATATTTAAGTTACTCGGACCTTTAACTCACCATGAAAACTAGGTTCTGTTTGTGTCAATATATTCAGAAATCCTCCCAAAAGATGTCTAACAGCTCTCTGTTAAAAAAAAATGGTGAAAATGAATATCTGAAGAATATACACTAGCTCAAAGAACTAAGAAATAAATTCTTCCAAGCAATTCCTGCCTACTATTGATTTTAATGATAATTCCAATTACTTGAAATTATGGATTTTTTTAATATTTGCCAATGAACATTCTTTCACGTTCTGTACAGTTCAGTTGCAGAAGAGAGAATTTGAAAATCAAATTATTCTCTTTTGCAAGAGGCATACTCAATTCAGTTATTAAAAAAAGCTATCAGAAATTCCAAAGGATCTTGAGGACATCAACATTTGTGTAACTAATTTCTAACGTAAACTTATGAAGAATAAAACCATGGTACATGATTCTCAGTTTCTAAAAGTCTGTATTCAATACATATCAGTTTAGAATGTTTATATATAGACACATACAAGCAGATATCTGCCTTTTTTTCTTAAGGTCTTGACAATCATTAAATCAGTATCTCTAGCTCTAGTGATTGAACAGTCTTGATAAAATAAATCTTGATAAAACAACCTTGATAAAATCTGTGAAACCCCAAAGCTTTGTAGGTCAAATACCTTTCAATATATTACTTAGTTCCTGGTAACTTTAATGCAATGCAGGTGGCAATATCACCCATTTACCTTGTTTCAGATCTTATCAAATCCCATAAAAAGTGAGAATATTCAAGATCACTGCATTAGGTAGACTGTTACACAAAACTGAAGAAAAGATACACAACTGCTAAACTGTTGCCTTTTTAATAACATATTTACCTGTTCTATAAGTACAGTGGCATTTCTCTCCTTCTGGTTGATGATTTTCAGGCAGCTTTGGAATACATGAGCAAGCACATCCAAACTTGCATTACCAGCTGAGAGCAAGTTTAATTCTAACATGCAGATTTCAGGATATATTAATTCTCCTTGATTGATGTTTTCAGCTAGGTCATTAAAATAACCTGAAGCACCAGTACAACCTTGTTCTGCCTTTGTGTCTGCTCCTAAACAGAAACCACACTCCTCTTAGTGAAACTTACTCAGCAGAATACAGTTTGCATGATTTAAGCGAACTTTCAAGGACATATCTCCAACCTTCTCATAGGTACAAACCAAAAATAGCCACTAGGTTATAAGCAATTTTCAGAAGTTAGCATAATCTTATATTCTGCTTCAGATTTTCCTATTTTCCTGCTAACACAGAAGGGTAAGGATGCAGTTTCTCCCCTTAACATGCTCTGAAACTATATGCCTTCATTTTCTGGGAATTGGACACACATAGTAATGGCAAAAAATGCAATTCATGAAACATGACAGTAAAGTCATTGTAACAGAGCCTCAAGCTTCCATATAAAACTCTGAGCCTGTCAAGAAAGGACATAAACTTAAAACATTTTATATTAAAATGCTGGAGGAAGAAATTTGTTATTTAACTCAGAAAAATGCATATGACAGAATGTATGCATGACAATCAAAGAAAAAAACCCAAATATGTAAGCCTCCCCTCTTTCGTTTTGGAGATACTTTAAAATACATTACTTTAAATTATTTGGTACAGATATATGTTTCATGGAAGTATTTCAGATTATTTTATTAATTCAGAAATTTTTTTAAGATGTTATAGATCTATTAATAAAACCTAGTTACGCAGGTAAACAGCAGCAGTTCTATTAAAGGCTGTTACTACTCATGCTGACCTCATACCAGAGCATAAGCATCCAGATGTGTTCAGCACAAAGGAAAAAAATTAAAGCCAATTCATGTTTAAAATTAATGACACAAACAGAATACAGCAAGATATGTGCACATCAATTGCTTAGAATAAAGAGATATGTTGTATAACAAGAGGGCTATCTAGTCAAATGAAGCATGTGATTGGGAAAAGCTGGCACAGATTCACCAAGGTCAAATAGTGCATCACAAACCTGATCACCTATAAGCAAGCTACCTGCTCAGTTGATGTGGAAGGAGCTGTGGATATTGTCTACTTGGAGTTCTCTAAGGCTTTTGACACGGTTTCCCACAGGGTCCTCCTAAAGAAACTGATGCATTATGCTGGAGACAAGGGGTCTGTGCAGTGGGTGGGCACTGGCTACACCCAGAGGGTGCTGGTAAATGCTTTTGACTGCCACAGATGAGGGTCTTAGGGATTGACATTGGGCCCAACACTGAATAATATCTTCATAACTCATCTGGGTGATGGGATCAAGTCCACCCTGAGGGAGTTTGTCAATGGTACCAAACTGTGAGGGCAAGCAAACACCTGGGAAGGAAGAACCACCCTGCAGGAAGACCCGGACAGGCTGTAAGAGTGGGCTGGCAAGAACCTTATGAAGTTCAACAAGGACAAATGTCATGTCTTGCACGTGAGAAAATATAATCCAGGAGTGCAACACAGAATCCTTGGGGTCCCTTTCAACCTGGTATTCTACAACATAATTAGACTATTTAATTTTCTCCAGAATGTTATAATTCTAAATACAAAAATTTGAGCATTGATTTTCAAACAACTGATAAACTTCTCTGGAGCTCCTAGATCACAATAATACATTTGAGCAACATGACTTTAGAGCAAGTCACATAAACCAACACAACCAAGACAGAACAGTTTCTGTAGCACTCAGTAAGAATATTTATAATCTCTCCATCTGTAACTACATCCTACTGAAAGTAAATAAAGGTATCTACGCTTGCCCTGTTTTGGTACATCTCAAAAGACAAACTTTGCTGTATCATAAAGATGGGTTTGTATATTCAAAAAGTTCCCATTTACCTTCATTCTTGGTTTCACTATCATCAGGGTTACTTTCACTATCTGCTTCATATCCTTCCTCTTCAGCAAAAAGTTTAAGACTACAGCTTTGTGATTCTTCAGTTTCTTCAGAAATTTCTCCAGGTTGTGACACAGGCTCCTTCTCTGTGTAATGGGTCTGTACAATACAACCAAATAGACAATCACTGGTCAGAAAAAAACTCTTTGGATCAGAAAAGCAAATAATTCAGAACTGTCCAAATGCCTATTTTCTCCAAGCTCACTGGCAAAAGATACAAATTAATCACACACTTTCAAGAAACTTGAGATACATTAAGAATACTTCATTCTTATATAAACTGAATGTGCAAAGAGGGATTTTTATTACAAACTACCTAATCAAAGCTTTAGTAAGCAGCATTAAGAATAACTGTGTTTCTAAATCACTACCACCATCAGCATGCACCTTGACATTCACTCTAAGGTGAAGAAGATATCTGCAGCCACTAAAATCACTCAACATCCCAGCTTTAAAGCTCTTCCTTTAGGAGTTCCTCACTGTTGTGAGATGAAAGAGTAAAGAGTATATGAGATTGACTGAGCTTGCTACTTTATGGGGCATGGCTCATTTCTGAGCAGTAAATATGGAGACCACATCAATAAACAGCATTCCACTGTCACATGAAAAGGAGAGATTCATCTTGAACTGTCACGGTAATCAAAGACATTTAAACATTTTCCACCAAGTTTGAAACAACCCAAAGAACACAAACCTGAGAAAATCTTGCATTATTCACAATTAGACTGCTTAGTTCGTGTTTCTTACCTTTTCAATTTTTTCTTCAGAATGATCCAGATCAGCAGAAAAAGTACCCAATGCAACACGAAGCAGTGAATCAAACAGAGGTTTTGCCAAGTCAGTTTCTGCCACCTTCGACTGAGCAAGTTGCTCTCTGATTTCAAGTAAGATATCATCCACACCAGTACTCTGTGTTTTGGGGGAGAAAAACGTTTTGATTCATGTTACTATTTCTGGCTAACAGAAATTGTCTAGCTTTTTAAGAACTTCTCCTTCCACCTACATAAATCTGACTTCCATCTAAAAACACCAGACTTCATACAGTTTCTTGAAATAAGAAAGATTGATCCTGTTTGTCATGACAGATTTAATTGGAACTTGCTCACTGAAAAAACCTGGCAAACTGCTGTCATCTAAAATTTGCAGGTGAAAGTGCTGTTTTAAAAATAAACATCCTTGAAACAGTTTCTGGTACACAGTGTGCGTTCAAACCACACCACAACATTACTAGAAGTTAAGACAGAGGGTGACATGTCCAAGATCACAAAAGTAGCAAGTCATCCAGACAGCACTCCAGTTTCCAGTTCTTTCCTGTACTTAATGCCTCCTGCTTTTGTAACAAATTACCAAGTAAAATTCAAGATAGCAATTAAAACATTAAAGAAAAGTGAAGTTATCTTCTGTGAATTAATGACTTTTTGTAGAACACTGAATTAGTCCACCTCTAAGGCTTAACACATTTTTCGGTGTCCTTTCAGTATCTGTGCCCTTCAATACTCCTCTTTCTCAAGCACCACACTCTGCTCAGAACCACCCTCAAAAATACGTGAGTCACTATGTATAACGGTCACATCTTGCCTACACAGCTTTCCTGCAGCATCCCTTTCACCCACATTCTCCACCAAATACTCTTTCCAAAAAGAATACTATTCAAGCAGACCACTACTCTGACTACTAAGCTCAATTAACTGTATGCTTTCAGTGCCATACAAAATATGGTGCCATAGGAAGAGGATAAGGTTTTTACCTTCCTAGAAGAACTTTTGACTAAATTACTGTTAAAATAATATTGTATGAAACAAACATGAGCAAAGGAAGCTAAAGAAAGTTGCACAGTACCTGGTGAAGCATCTCCACTTCTGTCTTCTGCTGCATGGTGCTTGCACTGTGTAGACAGATGGTCAGCAGAGCTTCTAGAAGTCTGATACCTTGAAGTGCCCACTCAGTCTCTTCTCTAAGAGAAGGCCTTATCCCTTCAAGACTGGCAACTGAAGTAACTGAAGCGTGTTCCATACTCAAAGAGCTGTCACAGGAGACAGAGTCAGGCACCAGCTGTTCTGCACCAGCAAGACTGCCAGAACTATCCAGCTCCAATTGCGTCATCTCTCTGCTTTTAGCCAGCTGAAGAGAGTCATCCTTGTCGAGAAGCTCAGTACGAGGACTCCCATGTGAACTTCTGTTGCTTTCACTCAAGACTCTCTCCCTCTTCTCTGGCTCCTTTTCCTTAAGTTTTCCAAGTTTCCGAATTATCAAAATTAGTAATCTATGGCATGCTTCAAAGCCTCCAAGTCTGTGGAACTGTCTCTGAAAAACTGAACTATACAAGTAGATGCAACGACACATGGACCAAATATCCGCAGCCCTATGAATATGTTCCAGAGAGGGCAAAGTAAGGCTTTCCAGTGACAGGTAGGGTAATTTGTGGCCTAATGGCTCACTAGCTGTGCTATCATATCCTGATGTATCTTCACAGTCATTAGCTGAATCCAGATCACCATCTGCTTCTTTACTTACACATAAAAAAGCAACACAGAGGAACAGGTTTATTGTGTTGACATGAATGTCTTGGCTCACAAACTTTTTCTTTTTTGGGTAAGCCTCTTTCAAGCCAGCATAAAACTTGCTCAAGCTTTGAGGAACTTCTGAAACAGCATGCTGGCTACATAGAGAAGCAGGTAAGACAGACATAAATTCCTTTTGTTCATTGTTCAGGCCGTCCAGTTCTGTTGTGGCTTGGTCTTTCTGCTGATCACCAAGGCAGAGTATCAAAGTCTCTAACACCTTCAAAGAATGGCTTCTTAATGTATCCAAGTAATTTAACTCAATCATTTGATTCACTCCATTACAACTCAGAAACAAGTCTCTAATTACCCTGCAAGAGAAAGCATAAAAGAGTTACCTTATAATTCAGCCAAAAATCCATGTAGTTCAGGAATTGCTATAAATTATTGTAAATTAAAGAGAAGAGAAACTTGCAGTACTCTAGAATCCAAAGTCAGCATCACCATAGTGGAAAATTCAACTTTTTTGTGAGATATAATATAGGAAATACCTCCCTCTAAAATGTAGACCACAAAAATGTGTGATGTTCAAAACATTTAAGGTGTTTAATTAACTTTATTTATGACATTTGCTCTTCAGTGGCATTTCCTTCCCCCAATTTTTTATTAGCAATTGGAGCTAGTCAGTATCTTTACTTCTCTGTTCTGTGATTTCACCAGAAAGCAGAGATTCCTTCTCAAATAAACTTGAAGATATTTTTCTAGCTATGTCTACTAGTTGCATGGATGATGTATTTCAGATAGAATTTAGGAATATCTTTCAAGCATAACTTCTTGTGCAATTGTTATGCCAGCATGTCCAATGTCAAAAACTTTCCATATATTTGCTTCCAAGTCTATTTTTCCCTTCTTTCTACTCCCTAAGTATTATGTTAAATTCATACAAAATTTGGAGTAAGGATCTGTAAGTTTTTTAGCATCCCATGTTTGCTTGTAGATATCCACCTTACTTACCTCTCATTCCCTTCCCACAGGATCAGGTTTTACTCTAACCAAGTTACTCTAGAATCAAACAAATCATTTACTTCTATATTTACACCTTTAAGCCAGTAAAAAAATAAGGCATTTGAAACTTTTTTCTTAATCTAAACTTTACTTCTCTTGCTTCTTTGCCACTAAGTGCACTTTCAAAAATTAATAGCTTCCAATACGGTTTAGGTTAGAATTTAAAATTGTATTAGACAATCCCTTTACATAAACTGGAATACTAGGCTACTCTTTGTAATTATCTTGGATAACTCCACTAAACTAACTTCAGGACTTCAATAGAAAAGATTCTGATTTTATTTCTGGACAAAAGGACACATTTATATTCTGAAAAGACTTCCATATATTTTATTAAACAATTATTTCATCAATTTAACAATAAATACAAAGTTTCTGTTTCATGCCTTGGGAGAATATATGCAGCTTTTTTTGCGTTTTGGGGTTGTTTTGGTT
The DNA here is from genome assembly GCA_013400975.1 of Atrichornis clamosus. NCBI lineage: Eukaryota > Metazoa > Chordata > Aves > Passeriformes > Menuridae > Atrichornis > Atrichornis clamosus. Next base: position 84,837 of record WBMZ01000792.1, read on the forward strand.
TCTGTTTTTAAATTATGTTTAAATGAACAGGATTTGGAAGTTAGAAAACAGTTATTTCAGGAAAAGTAAACATCAAGCCTTATTTTTGAAAGGTAGTTTCTATAGCAACCCTTCTAGAAGGAAAATGGAAACGGATCAGAAAACTAAGTAGTCTAATTCCCACAGAAAAACAACATCAATCTGTTCAACATCCCTGACTAATTTTAGCACAAGGAATGAAGAAGCAGAGAGCATGTCACGCTGGACAAAGATTTTATTTGTTTCTACACAGTTTGGATGTTAAAAACCATAATTCATGAGTAGAGAGCCCTCACTTTTTATGTATTTGAATCTAGACTTCTATCTTGTTACTCAAGCAATTCCCTCATTGCCACCTGCAATATCCAAACACTGCCTAGAGTCCAAATAAAACTTACATTCTGATTGGTAACAAATATACAAAGCTTGGACATAATTAGCATATTTTCCAATAATAAACAGAAAATCAACCAACCTGGATTTAAGCAACACAGGGAGCATCTGCAAGTAAACCTGAAGCACTTCAGAAGGCAAACTCTGGCTGTGGTAACTACACGTGTGTTTATCGGCTGTGCTCAGTCCAAGTTGCTGTTGAGCATGGCAAGCTAGCTCAACTCCTCTCTGAAGCACTGGATTATAGATACAGTTATACAGTTTCCATTGGACCACTACATTCCCCTTTTGAATTAAGTGGCAAATATGGCTGGCGATCTGCATGCCACGCAGTTTGTCTTCTTCAAAAATGATGTCCTGATAAGCTTCCAGTGCATGCCATCTCAACAGCATATCTTCAGATCCCGTGCTAGGCAGAATTCCCTGAACTCTGCCAGAGGAACTAGATGCAAGACTAGCATCACTAGAGTTGCCCTGCAAGGCATCTTCCAGCTGGGCAAGTTGATCACAGTCAACAGTACATATATTGCATGATGCCTGTATAATTTTTGGAGAGACTTCTGCTCCACCCAATTGATCCAATATAAATTTGTTAAGGATGTTCAGTATGTGCTGTTGAAAGTTTTTTAATATTGGCAACTTGGAAGCATGGAGCAACGGGACAATCACAGACTTTGGATCCATACAACAACATATTCCAACGTTATGTACACCTGAGAGAATCTCAGCACAGGTACTGCTCAAAGAAACTTGCTGCAACAAGTGCAAACACTGGTGTGCGCAAACAGCAATGCAACAGCATCTCTCAGGATAATCAACTTCTCCATCAGCAGTTTCAAAAGGGTTTTTGGAAGCTTGGTTTTTAAAAGCAGATACAGAGAGCCCAGAGAGATCTCTGTGGTGATTCATGAAGTGAGAGTACTCACATCGTCTGTGTCGCTTTCTTGTACACATTGATTGATGGAGCTGCTCTGATTTCACTTTTTTGACAGTGCTGATTATTTTCATGATGCTGTTGATTAGAGTTTTCAGATGTTCTGAGGCTTCCCCAGGTACTCCCTCATTCTTTATACACAGCCATTCCATTTGAAGCACTGTTACTTCAAACAGCTTAAATCCCTGCTGCTGTATGAACTCATGAACCAGATCTATAGCTTGGCTAAAGTAGAATGGATTGGAGGCTGCACTTTGTAGGCAGCAGATCAAAATCTGCAAGACCCCTTCTATAACCTCAGGTAGAAGCAAGGCTCTGTGACGGTATCTAGAAAATATGTAGTCATCCTCAACCAGCTGCTGTAGTGTTTTCTTGTATCCTGGAGCAAAGGGACAAGGTTGCTTTTCCAGGCAAATTCTGATTTTTAATGCTGCTTTAAGTAAGTCTGTTAAATTTCTTCGTAAATTGTCAGGCATTGTTTCTGTATTGCTAATGTCTAAAGACATAAGATGTAGCACTGTTCGAAAGAGCATCCTTTGGATCAGAGCCACAGGTTCTTCTGTCCACCCTGCAGAAACTACTTCATTTTCTGTGTTACTACTTACATTGCAACAGTCTCCAAACCCTGATAAGAATTCTGTCAATGTGGGCACGACACCCGCTGAAAGAGCAGAGCTGTGATTCAAAGTAATATCAAATTTGCACACTTTCTCTAGGAGAGACAGTAAGACATGGCATAAGTCAAAAGGAGAGTTATCCATACTGCTTTCAGAAGTTCCTTCAGTTGGCTCATTCAAAATCTCATATGCTGGAATAATTTTGCTGGAACTTTCTAGATTAGGGGCATTGATATTAGAATTTGGTACCATTTCCGCAGGTCGGCAATCACTTCTATCTACAAGGTAGCTGTCCCTAACAGAATATGTTAAAAAAGGCTGCAATAACTGGGAGCGTCTGTGTTTTGTTGTTATAGTAGTCTTTTCATCAGAATTCCCTTCGGAATCTGAAGTGGACAGCTGAGATCTTCTCGCATCTCGCACAGAATAGCGGTGGGTGGTTTTGCGCAGACGGCCACTTTTTCGAGATCGAAGATTTAGTTTTACAGAAGTCTGAAGAGATGAATGAGCACTTCCATCTAAGTTTAGTTTTTCCTGAGTAGATTTCATGGAACTTGTATTATTCTCTTTGGTCAGGCATATGTCTACTGTAAAGGGTATATTAAAATCTGTTGAAACAAAGATAACAAAGGAACATTATAATACGTAAAGCATTTTCCCTAGTTTTGTAGTTAAATACTTCCAGATTAAAAATACGCAACAAATTTGTATCTTAATAAGGCCTGGTTTTGCATATTTGTATATCAGACACTTCCAGTATAAAAAAAGCAGCAACAACTCATGTTTAGGAGCCACACTGGCTATTTTCAAAGCCTAGACAAACTATTTCATTTTCTATCTAGGGTTAGACAGAAGTGTGCTAAAGGGTTTCCTAAAACTTTTTGTTGGCACAACTACTCTCAAAAAACTATTCTCAAAAAAAGATGTTATCAAGGTAGGTGAAATTACTTTTTGGTAAGCAAACTAAGGGGAAGAAGAAAGGTCTTTTTAACTTAGTGCTCCATTGTCACTTTTTGCAACTCAGCTGCTATAGGCACTGGGTGTGTTAACTCCCAGCCTCAGAATGCATGAGGACATTGCTAGAGTACCAGTTGTAATAGAAAAAATAAATTTCTCTACTTATTATCAGTGGAAATCTTCAAGTATAGAGACCTTAATCTTTATCTCAGTGCTAATGGTTCAAAATACAGGAAGCAGAAATAAAAGTAGGAGATTTTAAAATTGTTAGGGACAAAAGGGAGATGGAAAGGAATAGTGTTTAGGGTCCTGAATATTCCTACAAAAGGCAAGCAAAAAGCCCAACTTTCAAGTATGCAGTATAAAATAGCAAATATAGAATTTAAATGTGATTCAATGGGCAAGAAAATGTTGAAAAATAAAACAGAAGTACTATTGGTTCATTTGTATTGGTAAACTCAGATCAAACTATCAAAAAAGCAAGCAGAGAAACAACCCTGTATGTTCCTGGATTAAGTCCATTGTTATTTTTAAGTAGTGACAGAACTGTAACTGGATGCTTCAGACAGTAAAATAACTAGTGTGAAACAACTGCAAGTATCCACCATTCAGTAAGTTCAGTATTTAGAAAAGTGTGCGAGTGAACAGCCCCCACCCCCACAAAACCCCAGAAGGCCACATAATAGCTACAAACATTAGTCAAGCTGAAACAAAAGATTCTTCCATGTGCAAGCATGACTACGACTTGCTGTTTCAAAAGTCAAAAGTTGTGATACTTAAGGAAGAAGCATTATCTGCTTTGAAGGCAGAAAATCAACCAAGATTACTTTACCAAACAAAGGATATTATCCTCACATAAAGAAAAAAGCTGCCTAATACAGGAGGACTTATTTCAGTCAAAAAAAACCCCTGACTACTTAGTGCACAACTGGATACATCATGTTTACTAAGTACTAAGAGGCAGTAATTTGTGGAAGTAAAAGCTGTACATTATGCAGTATGTATAAGCCACAACATCTTAAAACCTATTTACACAACAGCATTTTAAACTAACCCTGGAAAAGTCACTAAGCTCTCACAGAATAACCAAAACATTTCTTTAATTCCAACATGCTTACAGGAGCGTGAAAGAATCATGAACTAAGCAAGCAGGAAAGCTTATTATGTAAAAGCTCTATGAAACTGGCCCTTTAAAGACTCCAAGTCTACAAACATTAACAAAAGCCTTCAATTTGGAGGAGTTTCAAATGGCAAAAAACTGGGAGAGCTTCAGGTAAGAATCCCTAGAAACTCTCTCAAACAGCCAGGTAATCTCATTTATTTCATTCTCTTTGTTTTACCCTCTGGGAAGGAAAAGAAGGTATCAGAAAAATGCAAGAGCCCAAAACAAAATAAACAAACAAACAAAAAAAAAACAGCTAAAATCACTGTCATTTCCTTGCTCAGTTTTCACACAGCAATATAAGCATGGTCTTTCACACTGACCAAAAAGCTTTACCTTCCCTGTACAATTTTTATCTTCCTTGTTCCTGACAGGACATTGGCATTTTGGAGTGTAAATTCTCTGCAGAATTCACATCTGCATTCCAGGTACTCTTGAGCAGAGAGTCCTAGGCTCTGTAGTAAAACACAAACCACTTCTTTTACACAAGGAATACTGTAAGCGAGAAAACATACCTATTGCTTTTTCTTCTTGAACAGGGATTTTCCACACCAGTGGCAGAAGCGACAGGAGGAGGGTCAGAAGTTCTTCTCGACATGTCAGCTCCTATGTTAGGAACAAAATAAAAACAAAAGATCTTGTACTTTTCAAAAATAGATCAACCTTTGCTTTACCAAGGTATCCAGCATTCAGTTCCCTATGCCTTTCTGCTGTTTTAAGCACTGAAAAAATTGCCAAGAGTGCTATAATCATTAATTAGAGCCAATCAGAAAACATCCAAGATATTTATTACACCCCTGCAACTGTTTCTGTACAAAGCTCTCCTAACCCCCCTTGCAGAAAGAATTACCCAAAGAAGAAAACCAGAAAAGTCAAAAGCACAAAATGTCGTGATTTTATAAAAGCCAACATGAAGCCACAGACAAGTTTGAAACTTCATTCCAAAAATGTAACAACAAAAAAACCAAAATCACAGAATAACCATTAAAAAACACCAACTCCTATCTGGGATTCTAATGCTAATATACTAAGAATTTCAGTGCAGAGAAGAACTGTAGAAAGCACAGAATTCAAACACGATTCCTTTATGGGATGCTTAGCAACACTATCAGAATGGTTTCAGTCCTAAAGATCAAAAACTTTCAAACAAACAAAACCAACTCAAGCATTTTGGCACTTCACATCATTCTGGGACATGAAACTGAAGCAACACCTTTCTCCAAAAATTCAAAGTATCAATGAAATTATAATGTATGGAGATGAGCAAATTCAATAGTTTCAGTTATATAAAAAATATGTATAGTTACATATATATTGTTAGAGACATAGCTGTATAAGAAATAGTATTTGTCTGATGAGACTATCATTTCAAATGAAAATTTAAAACCAAAATTTAAAACTATTGATACAGTACAGTTAAGACCGGACAACTAAGCTTTTTCAAAGTCATTCTCCCAACTCTCTTCTGCTAAAGGTGTATTCTCAGCAAGACTAATTGGGAGTGGGAATGAGCAGTAACAATATTCAAAGCACAATAATCAGGCTGGAAAAAGGCAAAATATTAACTCTTAGGATTTCAGTGGCACAATTCCAGAAAATTTATTTTCCTCATTTCCCTCTGCCTTTTTAAAAAATTATTCCTCAAAGAAGATTTGCTGAATTGCAGGCACCACAAGCTTTTTTGCCCGCCTTACTTCCAAAGTGGGTTTTTATTGAAGAGGAGGGACATGGAACCCGCTATTTCCTTCTCACATGAAAGCCAGCTGTTTGTCGAGCAGCTCTAGTCCTGAAACTTCTCTTAACAGCAACTATGCAGAACTCAAGTTGAAAAACCCACGGTTATATATATTTGCAGTCTTGTGGATTTACTGTTTAGCCAGTGCACCCACTGAAATCCAGCATCAAAGCAGAAGATCAAACGGGAACCTTAGCATAAGTCACCTCATGAAGGAAAATCAAAGCTGCAAGATGAATTTGACCAGCAGTAACAGCTGACCATGCTCAACAAAAGGGCTGAATAAACTCAACCAGGATTCATTTGGTTCATTATTTTTAAACACTGGGATCTACAGTTTCAAAGCATAAAGACTTAATGCTCAGCCTACCAGTTGCTTAGTATATATCCGGTAGTATTGAAGACGAAGGAGAGAAGAAAGATGACACAGAAATGGACATCTGCAGCTACAGGGACCTCTGCTAGACTTTTAATACAAAAATAGCACAAACTGATCAGGTCCTCTAAAATACTTTCTTTTTTGAGCTGAAGTTTACTTCCTATTATGTTCAAGACCAAGTTACTTACAGAAAAAAAGTAAGTCTCATGGCTCAAAAACAAAATAAAACTGTCTATATTTTAATTTTATTTTATTGTCTTAAATCAGGAGGACCATCTCAAATGAAAACCTGCCAGTTTGTACAGCAGGGTAAATAAACACTCATTTCTCTTGGAACTTATAACCTATTGCCTCTTTCCACTCAGCTGCACTTGAGCTTCACACGTCTTAGTCAAATATCAGCTGGCAAACAGGCATATGATTATCTAGTTTTTCTTTTTCTGCTCCTACTGAAGGACAGAACACAACTGCAACACATCTTTTTGAACTTTTAGTCTTCCCAATTAACTCATGCACTCTTCCATAAAAAAGAAAGAAAACCAGCACCAAGAACATGAGCCAAACAAATCCAGACAGTCAAAGCTCAAAACAAAATTTATAACCAGTTAAGAAAAGCTTCTACCTGATCAATAATTGAGTTCAGAGTGGTAAGCAAAATAAACCCACGGCCTCGAACTAAGTATTGTCCCAGTGCTGCCATATGGGTTTCTTCTTCCTCATCTTCCTTGGCTTCTGTCCTCTGTACCACTGCATTGCACAGTCTGTTGACATCAGTCAAAAATTCCCGTGCCAGTGAGTTACTGGCACTGCTCATGTCTGAGCTGTAAGTAGAGGAACGTACAGAAGTTAGTTCCATTAGAAAACACATTCCTTATGGACAAGAGGCTGGGAGAAAGAGTGGAGTGTTTCTTCCCTTAATCTCACCCCCTCCAAAAGACAGAGTGTCTGTAGAACTGAGGAATCAATATACTAATGTAGGGTGGAAGAGAATGGAAAGAACAAACTTAGAGAATTTCAGTGAAACTTTAGCTAACAACCCAGGATCCCAAACACTGATTTTATAAATCAGGTAAAAGCCTTTGACAGAGCATTCCCTCCCACTGCATAAATGAAAGTTAATGACGTCGCTCCAGCTTTTCTTTGTAACCTGTATGCAAGCTTCAACATTTGTCAGCTACTAAAAGGTGTTTGACCCTAAGCGTAAGGGCATAACACACAGCACTTATATAGCATGGTACAGAAAACATATTCTTTAATAGTTTATTTGAACACTATCATGTTATGTATTCCAAGGGTACACAGACTGTTTCAAGGGGAAAAAAAAATATTATCGAGTTCAGATAAATACGGGAGTTGCAGAAACACAATGCTTTAGATTTACAACTAAAACAGAAGGTGTTTTCCTTCTGGCACAACTGAGCACACTACTACAGTGTGCTTCATTCAAGAGACAATTCTGCTGCCATTGTTCAAGATGAAATTCCAAAAATATTGGTTCTGCTTTCCAAACTGATTAATTTTGCTTAGGATGCTCAGCACTAATACATGGAGAAACATTTAACTCAAGACAAGAAATGCAAGACTCAACTGTAGAAAACTCTCAAGAGGATCACTGAAGAAAGCAAAACAAAAACAAGAATCAGTGATGGCAGCTATGGAAACAAGATCATTTAATCCACATAAACCCCACTCGAGTGCTACAACATATTTAACTCCTTCTATTTCTGTATAAACAGCTGAAGTAAAAGCTTCAGAAGTCAAATATTTTCATCATATCCAAGCATAAAATATGAAAAAAAAAAGCACCAAATAACTTTCAATGTAACATTTAAATAGAACAGATGGATTAATATGTAACTATTAGGTTAAAAAGAAGACCTTGGAAGCAAAAGCAAGTTAGTTTGCACTAATGGTACAGAAAGCTCTTTCTAACAGCAAAACTGCACTTATATAATTAATGACATTCACTGTAGAAGTAACAGAAAAATTCTTACCAGAATCACTTTGCCAGTTTAACACATTTATCTTCTATTTGGAAGAAAAAGCAAATATATTCTGGAAATATCACTCGTTGTTCACCTGTTTTTAAAAACAGAAAAATATATCATGGCTAATATGAAATTTATTTTTTTAAAACTCATTTTATGATAGCTATTTTATGAAGAGTCCTTGAGGGTTTTTTGAGCTTTAAAGCCCTAGTTTTCACTTTTAGCTTATGACTGTACACAACTCTTACAGAGAAAATAACCAGTGCATATGAGAAGTTAATGTAATAAAATTCATTACATTACAAAATGTAAAATGAGCTAGGTATGCAAGTTTAGATAGTTCCCTCTAAAAACAGCATGAGTTTTCAGTGATCACTACCTGCATATATAATATTTGAAGAACTTGCAGCTCAAGGTACAAGTGTGGGATAGCAGAAGAACTGAATTATGCAGTCAGGTCTTGACATAAATGCATTTTAAATCAGTCCTTCTAGTCTGTCCTGACAGATTACCAATCTTTATTACATTAAGCACTGGGCAAGATGCAGATAATAAAAATTGAAAATTTATCAATGGGAAACATATCAATTGGAAATTTATCAATGGGAATGCAAAGGGCAGTAACCAAGAAAAGTCTCAAAAACATTAAACTACAAAGGTCTCTAAGATGAGAGCTCAGAAGACATTTATTATATGCACAGTTACTTGTGGGAAAAATAACCTGAAACAGATGGGGACGGGAAAAAAAGAAAGAAACAGATTAAATTCATTATTTTAGTATTCTCAGATGGCAAGTAAATAAAAACTTCAGCTTTTACTTATGTTATGATGAGCATTAACATTACATGCAAGATTTCCTTAAGGAAGGAGACAAACACTGTAGGCCAGGCAAGCTACTAAAAATTGACCTCCCTTTGAGTGCTAGGAAATATTTCATCCACAGCCTCACAAAAAACTAACTTATCCATTCAGCTAATATTCACAATTTATTGAAATAGAATAGTTTAAGCAGCTAGTGGTTTTGCAGTTGCACCAGACTAATAGATGTAGAAATATGCTCTTCATCATGTTTTAGTGTCCTTCCACTTAAGCTTCCAGGTTTCTTGCATTGCTTGCATCGTTACATGGATTTAACATACGCTGCCATATCCTATCAAAAGGGCAGATTCCCAATATCAGTAGCAAGATAAAGTACTGTTTTGTTGCCATTAATGCAAAGAGACATTAAGCATGTCTTCTTAACACAATAATTTAATATAGAATGGGTAAGGAATTAAGAAGCTGTTATTCTACAGTGCAGAAAAAAAAATGTAAAGAGATACCATGCTGGATAATGGAGCACTACTTTTAGAAGGACTTGTTCCAACAAGTGCTAGCTAGTTCTCAGTTGTACCTATTTCTTTATCTGCAATTAAGTTCTGAAACAGACTGACAGCACAAACATGTCTTTAAAAACAGTTTGTGATATAACCTCATTATTCAACTTACGTTGAAGATAGAGACAAGGAACAATACAAGGAGAACTGAGAAATAATTAAGAAGCTTCCCAAAAATAGCTGCCTATGGACAGACAACCTTCTTCTCTTTTGTATTTGCTTCCTGACAAGTGATTTGTGCACTTAAACATTACTTTTCAAAGAAGAACTCAGTGAACAACTGGCCCTGCTGATTATAGCATAGTAAACACTCTACAGGGCTGGGGGTGTTTTTGCTGTTTAGGGGTTTTTGTTTGTTTGCATTTTGATTTTTTTTTAAATCCACTCCCACTCTAAGGTTTCAGCTTGCTTGTCACCCTTCTGTTGTAGATCGTGGTATGCTGATACTACACCCCATACTGCACAGAAATTCATCTCCAAGAAAGTATGCCAGGCAATTTGTTTTAAGTAGGATCTACTCTATTGCAGCATTTTCCCTTTGTTTCAAGTGACACAGCTAACTGCTGTGGTGCTGGCAATATGGAAGCAGATGCTACACAAACTCCCTGTACTTTAAATTCAGAAATGTCACCTTAAAGTAAAACCCCCCAAAACCTAAAACTTCACATATGAACTAAGCTGTATGAGAGCAGAAAGAAACTTACTAGAAGGTTGTGTACGTCCCAATGGGACGTTTACAGTTTTAAAGTTCTGAAATACACTATGTGTCAGGGCTTCACATAGACAGCTCTTAAAAAAAAAAAAAAGCCACTTCATTTACCAGCAGAAAATTATATTTCATAAAAGTCACCTCTGCTATACGGTATTTATTTATAAAAGGAAAAAACTTACCATTTAAAAAAAAAACCAAATAAACATTTAGCTGTGAATAATCTGACATTCTCCTATGATCTGCCCATCTTTGCAACATCCTCATAACTCAGCCTGTATCACATCTGTCCTCTGGCTCCTTTCTGAGCCAGCTCTCAAGGGAGTTACTTCCTATTTGCTGTTGTGGTAGAAATAGATGTCTTGTGCCTGAAACTTGTATTTTCTCTGAACTTCTATCCATTTTTATGAAGTTGCTAATCAACAGAGCATCTCAAAGTCTAAGACTTACTTCAGTGGACTTTAAAAGAAAATATCGAAATTGTTCTTAAAAGGATGGAACTCAAAAATAAGACCAATTTAGCAATCTTGACTATTGAATAATTAATATACTTAATTTGTGGAGTGCTAACGATTAGATGTTATCTCTAATAACAATAGAAGTTGTGGAAAGAAGAAAATGCAACAAAAGCTTAGTCAGAACTAGTACTCCGTATTCTAGAGTGAACTGGGCCTTTTCCTCGGTTATGTTTACAGCAATGCATTGCCCAGAAAGGCCTGGAATGTCCAGTAAACAATAAAAAGTAGTAATTACTAAATTATTACAGCATCATAATAAAATACAGTACTAAGTCAAATGAAGCCCATAATACTAGTTTATTACTTTCAGTAACTGTTCTCCAACAGCTACAGCAGGATTAAAGGAGAACTAGATAACATATAGCTGCATGAAGTTGTTAATTTATTTACCTTCCTTAGTTTTCTGTTTCAGGTAAGAGAAACATTGACCAGGCATGGCATTTTAAGTGTCTTTTTAAGTACAGACTGCAATGAAGTTGCATTTTCAGTAGATATTAAAATTAATGCTTTGAAAGAAAATCTAGTTTCTATAAGACATTGTACAATCAAGTTCTTTCTGGCCTGCAGTTCCAACTTGTAGCCTTTTCACCCATTCTCTGTAATAAAGTATATGGGAATACAAGTCACCACTGGCCAACAAACACTACATTTACTTTACACAGTATTCACTTCATTCAGCAAATACTTGTCCCAGCCTCATTGCTTGTACTCGATGTTTATGCTCTGGAGAACATGCTTGTTAACTCTTCAAGGACTTTAACATTTAACACTAATATATCAGCCATTATTTTATCAATTTACTTTGGGGTCAAGCTCTCAATTTAAGATCAAGCTTTTGTTAGCAAAGGACACATACAAAATGAAGAGCATCAGCATGTTATTAACACTAAAACACTTCATAAGAGGCTTCTGCTATTGTAGCAAAGGTTGTCAGGTTTATTGCAGAAACTAAGTTTAGCTTGTTAGCAGACAGCAATTTTGATGTCTGGTTAAAGAAATTCACTAACAATTAGACTAAGGATTAAGTCCTCCGTGCAAACTGAGGAGGAAAAGAAAGAGCATGAGAGCACAGCATATTTCTCAATAGAGGAATACGCATCTAGCATGGCCTAGAACAAAATCCAGAGTACAGTGCTGCCTTGAAGTCTGTACTTGGTGGGAAAATGCAAGTAAAGCCTCAAACTAATGCATCACTGAAATCAGCATCCTTCCTTTTCGGTGCTTTTTGTTTCAAAACTTTACTGAAGCTGGAAAGAAATACCCAGCTGACATTGCCAAAATAGGTTACACAGCAGGAGCAACACACAGACCTAATGAAAACAGGAACCTGCAGTTCCAGCAGAGCATCTCAGAGAGCTTGAGACACTTTGATGCCTTGCTTTACTGATGCAAGGCAATCAGCCAAAAGCATAGCTTATAAAACACAGTGAACATTTGCTAACCATCCAACAACTCAGTCAGAAACATGAGCAAATAAGAGCAAAATCAAAACACTTTCAAGTTTGCTTCATTCGCAAAGCAGACACATCAGACAACACTCCAGCTCAACAGAAGATCTCCTACTTAGTATTTTCAATCACTTTCTTCTCTGTTCTCTGCTATTATTTATTAATTGTTTGGGGTTACAGAAGCAGAAAACCTATTACATACTAAGGCAATGCTGCTCCAGCCATGACATTGTACATGAAAAACAACCTCTTACAATAAATTCTGTATGTTAAGACTGCAGGTAGCTGTCCATTTTTTTGGCACAGTTCTACTTCTGACCAAGCCCTTGATTTCATCAAGGAGCTCAGTAATCAGCTTTTAGCCTTAACGTGTAATCCACTGGATCGATATTATTTCCAAACAAGTTATTCAGAGTCTCTCTCCCCAGAATCAAGAAAAAAACTGAAAACCAAAGATGTTTGGTATGTTTGGATAAATAACATATGCACTGTCCTTTTAACAAGCCAGGGAAGTGTGTCAACTTCACAAGACAGTAAACAAGTATTATTTTAATGAACCCTGAAAAGTATGTTGAGCTCTTCAGAGCAATGATGTTTCAGGATATACAAGTGTGTTTATGTCTGTATCATCTTAGTATCACCACTTTTATGTATTAACACCTATCTCATTTAAGTGGTATGTTTGTCTTGCAACACCTACGGTTTGAGAGTCCTGCTTCTACAAGGATCTTAAGCCTTCTGTAAGTATGTAGTTTACTTACATTCTGCTGCCTTGGTATTAAAAATTTAATCCATGAAGCTCAGTGCTTATACAACCTGAGAATTAGAAAATTTCTACCTCTAAGTGGATGTGAAAGCATTGTATCTTACACTGGAGAAAAAAAAAAAAAGATTTAAGGGTATTATCTGTGCTTATTGGAAAAAAACAGTCCTTAAAGAAATAAAAATACTCATTTTCATATTGTGTATGGTTGGGGACAGTGACATGGATGGCTAAACCAGCAATTCTTGATATAGAATAGGAATGCCAAGGAAAAAAAGCCAAATGAGACAGACAAATAATATGCCAGGTTTGTTCAAATAAAAGAAACAGGTGCTTTCCAAAATACCTATCTATCTACCTATATATATATTTTAAAAATCAAGTCAGCAAACATACCCAAGGCTACAGACACTTTTGAGATACACAGAAGCATTACAGCAGGTACAGGCAGGTCACTTTCTCAGAAACATTTTCAGAGCTGTCATTGCTCTTATCTAGACTCAGACCTGTGGTGTACCACACAGTGAAACTAGAAGAAAGAAAAAACCAGATCCTTGCTTACTCCCAAATTTTAATTTCCCATGAATTTTCAGGCCTCAGGGTTTTTTGGACAGTTTGAAATCAAACAATCAAAACTGTTGCAGACTCCACTTACAAAACTTGGTCAGTGTATTCTCTCAGAGGTAACTTAGAGCGTATTGCCTAGAGTTTGATCAGCTTCCTGTGATATATTCTGACCTCTAAGTGTTTAAACCTGCTCTCCTCAACATGATTAATTCTAGAATCTCACTTCTCTAGCATAACTATCAATGAAACCAGCTCTGAATGATAGAAGCATCACTTAAAGGTATCTCAGACTAACCTGTACACATTATTCTTGCTTACATATAACAACCCCTCCCCCTCCCATTCATTTTTTTTTTCTGTTCAACAGTTTCTAAGTGTCATCTTAGGACATTTTTTCTTGCTAAAATTCAGCAGGTTCTCATATTCTGCCTTGAGCTATGAAGATCAATATTCACTTTACAAGCTAACAGATTATCAATTTCCTCCTTTTGAGTCTGGATGAAATATCACTGAGATAGAGCTAATGGCAAAGAATCCCATAGGCTAGCTGCATATTACACAAGTGCTTTGAGACAGCTTCTCAACTTAACATGGAATTTTATTTAGTCATCAAACAACAAGAAACACCAGAGAATACATTCTTGTCAAGCCCAAAATCAAGTTAAAAAATGAGAGATGATTCATCTAACAAGATAAAAAGTACAATACTAATGAAAGAGAGGCTCTCAAAAAACCACCTATACTCAAGTAATGCATTAACCCTGTATGCATGCTACACTCGAGTTTATGCTAAGCTTGTGGTTTTATACTATCCAAAGTCAGGAACTACTACATAGTTGTTAGCCAAGTTAAATCCATTCCAGTTCATTTAAAATTTCCATATTTCGGACCACCACATGCAAGCACAGGGAATAAACACTCCTTAAAAGAGGCATGGGGAAGCTGGGGACCTTCGAAGATAATCATTGCACCTCTAGCTGTGTCAGAAACAAATACGCTTGCCATCATGGACACCAGTTAAAACATACTGAAGAATACTACACTCTTACCAATACTTTGAAAGTGCTACAGACAAGCTTTGTTAGCAGATTTGAAGACCAGGATCTGTTTCAGATTTTATCTGAAGTGTCAGAGGCTAACACCTCTGCAAACACGTGGTACTAAAGAAAGGATCTGACAAATATTCCACCACAAGGCAGAACCTATGAAAGACCGTAAGTTCTTATGAAAGAAAAATGAAGGATGAAGATCATCTATAAAACCCTTGGCAGTGGGAAGGCAATTCTAAGTGAGCCTTGTTCTGAACACTACTTGGAGCCGTAACAAGTTTTCCCCAAATTAAAACTTATACAAGTAATACTCCTAAATTCCTTCTTCCATACTTTAGGTTTGATACTTAATCCCAAAACAGACTACAAAGCAAGCCTCAACAGTCATCGTTGCACAGTAACAACTAAATCTAAATAGCAAGATTAACCTTCACAGACTCTGCAGAGTGAAAGGAAAGCAGCAGTCTACCTAGAGCAGGTAAGTCAGAAGTTCAAGGCCTCCCTCTCCAGTACTGAGCCCACAGAGACTAGCCGTGCATGAGCAGGCAGACTTGGTGATACCCTCTTACATTAATCCACAGTACAGGGGACAGTGTGCCATCTGTGACTGTGGTCGGCACCACACCACGAGTATGCGGACCACCCTGCATTTTAAACAACAAATGGCCACTCAAGTCATGATCTGGAGGATCATACAAAACTTTTTGTAATTTATAAGATTATACACTTTGATTGTACCTATATGCAGAGAAAGAGAAGCGGCAAAAATTTGAGCAGTACCTTGAGGTGCTCTTGCTGAAGGGGTATGAATGAGTAAAGGCTATTCTAAAACTTAAAGCTTAGTAGTTAGAGGATTAAAACTACAGAGTGCTTAAGGTAAGTTTTGGCATTGAGACTAAAGTACCCTCTAAGAGCAATTAAATAGAGGGGAAGATCAATGATTGGCAGGTTTTTTAAAAAAAAAAAGTCATTAAAGGGCAGACTAATTTCCCTTCTGAATCTTTAAAACTGGTCAGTGAAGTTGGCATTTTCTATTAGCAATCAGATGCAGACAAAACAGCAGGTAAACACTTCTAAAAGTGACAATAAAAAATTACCGTAAATATCTGAGTTACATAAACTGCTACTCCTGTTAAACTCAGTATGCCAGCTTCTTTACAATGTGCAAACAGCTTTGGTGGCTTCAGGGAAGCAGACCCTATATTTCTCCCAGACTTTAGGGCAAAGAGGAATTTGTTCCAGCTGCCCCTCTTGCACTGAACTGGATCCATAAGATCAAGTCAACATTCAAGATAACTACAGGCAAAATGACTCACAACATCTCACTTAGGTAGCTTCTCTCCAGTGGGAATGCAAATAAGGAACAGCTAGGATTTTTAATTTATTTTTGAAGTTTAAACAGCACTCCAAATTAGTCACGCAGTGCAGACTCCAACAGAAAAATTATAATCGATAATTACACTTTACTACACATAATAATGACCAAGAGTATGAAGTTTCCCAGTATACCTATTACTAGATAAACAAACATTTAACAAAATGCTGAATCACCTGAGAAAACCTTTAATCCATCCACAATACAAAGGAAAAAAAAAGCCAAACTAAGTTCCCAACTATAACTAGGTATCACATGAACACACACAACAAAATATTACACTGCTGAGAAATAGTGAGAAGATGCATGAAGTGTGCCAGATGAACGTACATATGTAGCCAAGTGTTTTCAGTAAGCAAGTACCATATGATAATTTTTGCTGCAAATGCTAAGGATTTAGCAAGACTCCAATAATCAAATTGACTTTGTAACTTATGTAATTTAGGCTTCTAAAAGTAGTTCTGGATTAATTAGGAATACCTTCTGGAGTGGAAAATACCCCCACACATAGCATTTCATCCATATATTCAGATACAGGAAATTTTCTGCTTTCCTTTGATCTTTTCTTAATTGAAACATGCAAATCTAAAATGAAACTACACATTCCTCAGTGACTCAGATCTCTCCATATCATTGAAAGATGCAAGTAATACAAAGAAAAATTATAATAATCATGTAGCACACAAAGTTTTACACTTGGGGGCTTTTGCTTTGTTTTCTCTACAGCAAAGCATAAGAATGTTTGATCTTGATTCTTGGAAATTAGGATTGTTAAACTCTCTTGCCTTCCAATAGAAAGAGAATAGGAAGGTCAAAGACTAGCACTTTTTTGATTCATTTTAAGACTCTTTCAGTGTCTGTTTGAATTACTGAATCAAAACTGGACAGAGCTAAACTTTTGAAATCTTGTAACAAAAGTATATTGCTGAATTTTTATCAGCTCCTGCAACAGAATTAAAAACTATCAGAATTATTGCTCTAAGTCTTAAATACTTTTCTTACGAATTCACACTTTTCCAGAATTAAGGCACTGAGAATTATTCATCCCTTCAGATTGCTGTTTCTGTTACTCATTTGTCATCTTTTAGTTAACACACTAAAGTCTACCAAATCAGTAGCTTACTGAAATTAACAGATTAGTTACATGATTTTTGTCATTTATTGCCCCAAAGAACATAAATCTTTGGTAAATGCCTCTGCAATACTAAAGAGGAAAGTGCTTGCTGAAATAAAACTGCACAAAAGTTAACATCAGTTTTAATACTTCCAACAAAGCCTTGTATTTGGCAATACCTGACAGTAATTCCTTCTAATATTTCATCTTCTCAAATTTCTCTTGGGAAAGCAGAAAGGTTTTTCTCTACTGTCAAAAGTTTGAAGAACCAGAAACTCTTTCCTCTCACCTCACAGTTAGTACTTCATGGTCCCATACTTTTCCATGGAGCATACTTTTAACTGAAGCCAAGGAACTCAACTTTCTGGGGCAGGAAAAGAGGGCAAAGAATGTATAAACATGAGAATTAGCTGAGATTGTCAGAGTGGTTGAGCAAGCATCTGACAGTCACAGTCTAATGGGCACTGGTCTTCCACCATCTTTCACAAACCACCATTCACGACTTGCCTTCTGCTTCCCACCTTTTGAATTATCCAGGAAGTGCAGAAAAGCTATTTCATAATGTAAGTAAGAGCAATTCCCACAGTACCTCAGCACCACATGGCTCAATAACCCCATACAAACACAAGTGTCACAGGGCAAGTACCAGATGTCTGCAGTGAGCTACACAAGATCAGAAGTGCAGAAGACAACCTTTCAGTGCTTCCTACTGCAAAATCTCATCCATAGTGAGGCAGGCACTAGGGAGTTATTTATAGGGGAGAGGAGGACTAAGAAATAGAAGACAGAGAAGCAGAAGCATGGAAGCCTTGGCTACCCTGTAATACACCAAAACCACAAAATCCATGAGCTACAGAATATGAGAGAAGGTTAAATGTGCAGTAGTGACTGAAAAAAGCTAGGTGAACTTACAAGAAATATCCAGAACAAAGATACAATAGAAGTTGCAGCATTTCCAGGTACCAAGATACAGCACTATTCCAGGACTTCACTACATTGATCACAGCATTACATACCTATCCCTTCTTCAACGTGCATAAGCTAAGAAATTTCACAGGGTTTTTTTCCATCTTGCTCTCTTATTCAGCATCAGATTTAATCTGTATCTTCACACAACATAGTTACCTAAAAATCACACTAGGAAAGCTCACACATCTACTTAAACACTTAGTACAAAAGAAAGAGAGATTTTAATCAGAGCCCAGGCTACAAACATGAATCAAAGAGCTAACAGCTTACAGCAAGAAAAAAAATCAAGACTACACATAACCTTTTTTTCCTCTCCTTTCCCATCACACATTCCAGTATCACTTCTGTACAGAGAGCTCTATCTGGAAGCAAGACTTCACCTTGCACTAATTTCTAAGTCCCTGAGAGCCATGTTCAAATGCAAGACCTGAATCTAAACAGCCATACAGAAAACCTAGTACATGATCTAGTACATACTGTGCTGCTTTATTAGCTCTTCTCAACTGACCATGACAGCTGAATCAGACACTCAGTTGAACCTGTGCAATAGCCCCCACCTACCAAAATACAGCTAGGGTAGAGTTATACAAGACAGCTCAGCCCACCTGACTCATGACTAGCAAGAAGGTGTTTCTTTTCTTCCCCAACAACTCTTCTCCTCCTCTTATCTCCAGTACTGCACTCATTCAGCTTCTTTTTGATGTGACCCGCCCTGACAGCTTTCCAGAAAACTAGTTTTTTTCAGCTGGATTTTTCTGTTGCTGTTGAATTGCCATATTGAGGGATCAGGCAGTTGTCACCGTCAGTGAATGGAAGGCTGTAGGAGGGAGATTTCCCCCTTCAGCTGTAACAAGCTGCTCGATCAGCTTAACAAGCTCAGGCAAATCAGTCCAAGTGACACAACAGAAGGAACCACAAGTCTCTCCTACCCGATCTTGTCCCAGGTATACCATCCCCCGGTCAGTGCTGTCACAGGAGCCAATAGCTGTGACAACACCAGCTCAACTACTTGATCCTATCTAAAGGTCCATGAACCTTCATCAAGTCGTAATTGCTGAAGTACCTGATATTCTCACAACCATCTCTGAACTGGAAAAGAAAGCAAGAGTCAAAGTAATCCCAGGCATATATACATAAAGGCCTACCTCCACTGCATATTACAATCCTTTTCTAATATTATAATCCAATTTTCCAACAAGCATAACAAAAAAGATGAAGTAGTGACATCTCAGGCAACAGCTACTACAATTCTTAACTAAGGAAGCCCACAGAGCCTGACAACTCCTCAAAAAGGAATAAACAGGTATTAGTGTAGTCTTGTCGATGACAGCTGTTCACTGCAAAGAACTGAAATTCGCTCACAGAGGACAAGCAGGCGTGTTCTGGACAGCAAGCACTTCCTGGTGCAGCAGAATCCTCTTATAAAATAATCATTTCACCCTACATTCCCTCTGCTCTGTTCTGCCCTCAAAAAACAAGTATCAAAACTACTTTTGCTTCAGATTTCTCTATGGGCAACATTCTCTTATTTGAAAAGAAAACACCATGACAATGGCAAAACTCTGCAAATATGAAGGAAATTAGATGACCAGGTGCAAGGGTGTACAATTTTATAGTAATAAGGAAGCACCATGGTCTATTACAGAAATCAGTGACCACAGAAGTATTGAACTGAGCTTCCTAAAGTGCTTGCTCACAGAATCACAGTATTTGCTTAGGCTCTTTGACCTTAAATGTAAAGAGAACCATATGAAAACAGCAACTTACTTTCAGTAAGTGTTAAGAATACAGTTTCTCTTTTCCAATGTTTACATATGAAGTGTCTAACTTTCCAGCAGATCCTAGACTATTGTTCAAAGTCCTCACAGTCTCCTTCCTTACTGTCTTAAGCAGCACTAACACCTGATGTGGTGACACATGAAAATCCTACTAGGGACTATGAGAACGGAAGAAGTAAAAGAAGCATTAAAGGGGAATCTTAATTAAGTGGTTATTAACCTAACAGAAATACTTCTTACAACAAAACACTTTTGATGAAAAGCTGTCTTTGAGTATGGTTAAAAAAATTAATAGGTGAAGGAGAAAGGGAAGGCAGGGAGTGACATCCAAAGAGCTCGTCTTAAGAAATCTGTATACAGCATCACAAGTCAAGTGACAACAGACTTCCTGAAGTCTCATTTACTATTAACTTTGGTTTTAGAAGCAAATCATTGAAAACTATATGCTTTTAGCTTGTAAGATTCTCTGTCCAAAGGACAATGAGGAATAACAGTAAAATTAAAACACCCTAGAAAAAGATGGGGAGCTTTTTCTTATCTATGATAATATATGAAAACAATATTATTTTTCATTCACTCTATTTAAAACATCAACTAGAAACTCTCAGAGCCCCTAAACCACAGATTTTCTAAAGCATCTAAGAGGATGCCTTCTTTTTTGTACTGTTGTTCTGTGAGTCTACCATAAAGGCAAAGAGGAGCCTCAAGAATATTTTCCTGAGTTCTTACCACACTGTAGCTCCATTATGATAAAAGCTCCATGCAGACATGGTCTCTTGTCCAAGCAAGCAAATTCAGATCCTTCCTTCAGGAAAGGTTAAATGTTCCAGACAGCTCTTTTATGCTACCTAGCGTAAGATTGTGAGACGTGACTAAAACAGATGGTAGCCCCACCACCTCATCAGTAACAGTACAAAAGCTTCTGTCACTAACTCCAAGTTTCTGTAGATCCTTACAATAAAGTCACACTGATTCACATGGCACTACAAGTAAAAAGGGAATGAAAAAAAAAAGTCTGCCATCCAGATTTTTGTCTTTAGCCAGTCCCATTTATAACCACATTAGATGCTTTTCCAACTCCTAGGTCACAACATTGTCATCTGATCCTCATTCTGAATTTCTTCAATTGCTCTGCTTTCTCTTATACAAGAAGTTTTATTTTCACTTCCAGTGATGCACCTGCTTTTCTTGCCTTCTCCCTTCACTGCAGAGGTTAATAAAAGGCAGCTCTTTAGTTCCTTTGGGGATACCAGGCAATACCCAATTCTTGGATTTTTGTTTCTCTCTCGGAGAAGCATCTTCACACATTCTCCCCACACTCAAAGAATATCTAGAAGAGTACCCATTGCTCCTCTGTCCACTCATTTTAATGGATTTTTTTTTACAGGGCAGTTCAGGTGCTGAAACGCTGCGACTGTTGTATATTCCACGTCTGCGAGCGTTATCGCGTTTCCGTGAACAGCCCACATTTGCTTTTCTTCAATCGTTATCTGCAACACACGCCTCGCTGACAGCGAAGGCTTTGTATTCCAGCTTTGCACCAACACCTCGCACAGCGCAGCGCACCGTAAGGCAGAGCACACGGACCGGGTCGGGCTGGAAGGGACCACAGCGGGCATCTGGTCCAGCCTGCCTGCTCAAGGAGTGCCATCCTAGAGCACATGGCACAGAATTGCGTCCAGACGGTTCTTGAACATCTCCAGTGAGGGAGACTCCACAACCTCTCTGGACAATCTGCTCCAGTGCTCTGTCACCCGCACAGCATCCCGGTAAGCCGGGAGGGGACGGAGGAGAACCCGCACGCACCGCCTGGACGGGGTATTAAATGTCGCCTTTCAGCAAAAGCCGAGGCCTCACGTCAGCAGGGACCGCTCCGGGCCGCCGACCGCCCGGCGCCGGCCTCGGGGAACACGCGGGCCCCGAGCCCACGGCGGCCCTCCCGCCGCCGCCGGCCGCC